>BDMB01000094.1:185934-232166 GCA_016859785.1 Macrotyloma uniflorum | reverse complement strand
GTGATCCTACTTAACCCTTATCCTTCTTATGATAAAACTATCATGATAACCTAATATATAAATTTATTTAAGCAAGTATACTTAATTAATTAAAATTATATCAAAATTATTATTTAGAAGCCGTACATTAAAATTATGCTTTATATGATCGAATGCTAATTATAAAATGACGTGAGTAGCCATATATATAATTAGAATTCACATAATTTTCCTTTTTTTTTTATTGTAGTAACATGGCGAATATTAGAATTACCTAATGAATTGCAAGTTAGGAAAAAATGTTAAAATAAAATTTAGATTTGTTAATTATATAAATGGTCAAGATTTTTTATTATTATATGATGAATAGATTAATTTGAATAAAAAAATAATAAAAAATAATAATAATAATAAAATAAAAACAAGTAAATAATGACAATAAGAAAAAGAAAAAAAATGATAAAATGAAAGAAAAGAAAAAATAATATATAAATAAAAATAAACCACAATAAAATAAATGAATAAATAAAAAATTTTAGTAACATGTAAGAAAAAAAAAAAAGATAATAATAAAAAAGGGAAAAGGGGTTTTAGTTATTTTTCTTGAGGTAGGTTTTGTGGAAGGCCTTAGCCTTCGCTTCGAATTCGCAAAGGGAGTGATGGTGGCTGCTGTGCCAGACGCGGCGTCGCACCGGCTGCGTGTGGCTGGGGCAAAAGCCGATCTACTGCTGGCGCGTGGTGAAGGTAGGCTGGGAACACGTGAGGTTGGCTGTTGCGGTTTTCTTGGGTGAAGGGGGAAGCGGAGGAATAATCTTGCAGATTCCATATTGAGGCTTCTTTCTTGATTTTGAAGATGTAGGCAATAGGGTTTTGGAGCTCCGCCGCCGTTGGGCGGTACTCCAGCGCCACCGGCAACAACTTCAGCCATGGGAATACTTCCTCTGAAGCCGCCATTATTGGGATTTACTGAGCTCACTACATCATTTAGTCATTGCTCTGTTCTTTTCCCTAACTCAATGAACTTGCTTTCTTGAGATTCCTTTTTTTTTTCTTTTTAGAAAATAGCTTTTTCTGTGGTGGTTTTGGTATGATTGGGTATTTGAAATTTTTAATTTGTCATTAGCATTTCTTGTTTTTCTTTACGTTTAGAAGGAGAGAGTGTAAGAAAGTGAAGGTGATGAGAAAAAGGTGAAGGGTTGGGACAGAGCATAGGAGAGGTAGAGAGGAAGTGAGTGCGTGGGGTTTGTTTGTGAATGCGAAGATATATACAAGGTTGCTCCATTCAATCTCACGAAAGCCAGAGAAGGATGGAACAACAGTGCTCTATGGATCAAAACAGTAACAAATAAAACCATACATTTGCGAGTGATTGAGTTCAGTGTGCCAGTCAAGAATTTTGACAACACCATAAATATAAAATATCACCAAAGCAATAACCGAAACATTTTCATTTATGAGCATCAATGTCAGACAAACACATTTGGTAAAATGTAATAATAAAAGCTTGAAGATAATAAATAAAAAAACATTATAAAAACCAAGAAATAATACCTCCAAATTTAGTTTTCTATCTTCCAACTATGGTGCTTCTTCTTCTTCCTCTCCTCCCTTTTTTTTTTCTTTTTTTTTTCTCCTCTTCCTCTCCCCTTTTTTCCGTGTCCCTAATTTACAGCCACCCTTCTCCCTTTTTATTACTGCCCCTACTTTTAGGTTATACCCTTAGGTTAAAAATTAGGTTAATTTCCTTTGGGCCATGGGTTCCTTCCATTTGGGGCCTCTCTCTTTTTTTTCTATACTTCATTTTTTTTATTTGGATCTCCCTTTTTTATTTTCTTTTATTTAAAATTTAGTATGATTTTGTAAATTTTTTTCTTTTTAAAATATGTGTTAGAAATGTATTTTTTATATATCTATAAAATATTATCCTATTTTTTTAGCATTTTTCAAACATAATTAAATAATAATATATATTTTTCTACCTTTTTATTTTTTCACTATTTATTTATTTATTATTTATTTTTATAATAAAAGAAATATAATCCCTAGACGAAATTGGGTATTGACAACCCTAAATCGTTAAATCCTGAAACTTAAATTCTTAAACTACTCGATTTGTTCTTAATCATCATTTGTGCTTTTCTTTGTACTTCTCTTATTTTCTTCTTCGTAGGGTCTTCTTCATCTGCTTGTCTCACTATGAATCGTGCCTCTCTGTCTTTCCGTTTTGTCATCTCACTGCGTGCATCTTGCCGTTATTGCGTTTCATCAGGTTAGATTTGGATGGTTCCTGTGAGGTTATTTTTCTTGTGAGGTTATTTTTCCTATGGGGTTATTGTTCCTGTGGGGTTATTGTTCCGGTGGGATTATTATTCCTGTGGGGTTATTGTTCTTGTGGGGTTATTGTTCCTGTGGGTTATTGTTCCTGTGGGGTTATTGTTCCTGTGGGTTATTGTTCTTGTGGGTTATTGTTCCTGTGGGGTTATTTTGTTCTTGTGAGATTATATTGTTATTTAGTTCCTGTGAGATTATATTGTTATTTTGTTCCTGTGAGATTATATTGTTATTTTGTTCATGTGAGATTATACTGTACATTGTTCCTGTGAGATTATATTATTATGGTTATGGTTCCTGTGAGATTATATTGTTATGAGATTATACTGTACATTGTTCTGTGAGATTTTATTGTTATGAGATTATACTGTACATTGTTCCTGTGAGATTATATTGTTATGAGATTATACTGTACATTGTTTTGTGAGATTATACTGTACATCGTTCCTGTGAGATTATACTATACATTGTCCCTTGTCCCTGATATTGTATATTGATTATAATGAAGTAATTTCAACCTTTAAGTTTATGAAATCATTTATGATTATATTTTTTAGTTATTATAGATTAATTAAACATAATTCTCATTGTGTATTTTTTACATTTTTACAGGTTGCATTTGAGGATAATCTTGAAGAAGAAAATGATGATGACTAACCTGATTGCAAAAGAATGAAGAAAAAATAATTTAGAACTTTGTTTTAATTTCAGTAAAAAGTTATATGTTATGAATTATAAATGGATTTTAGGCTTTGTTTAGGATTTATTTTTCTTAGGGGATTTTTTTTGTTGGAAAGTGACAAATTCAGCAGATTAATGACTATTATATATATTGATCATTATAATCAATTATGTTACATGTATTTTTTTCTCTCTTTGAAGATTAAGCTTTAATTAATCTAAAATTTAGAATAAATATGATTTTTATTTTTTAATTTTTTACATTATTTAATCTCTTAAATTTTAAATAAAATATATATTTTGACTTTTAAATTCTGTGGTTTAAAAATAAAACAATGAAAAAAAAGTGTTGCCTAAGAAGTATCAATAAAACTGTTGCCTATTGTAATGGGTTAAGAGAACAATTTTTAATGGAATGACAACATTTAAAGAACTATGGTATAAAAATAAAGCAATAAAAAAAAAGCGTTGTCTAATAAGTACGAGTAAAACCGTGGTATAAACATTTATAAAAAAACCGTTGCCTATTGTAATATATTAAGGCAACAATTTTAAATAAAAGTGTTGTCTTAGGAAAAAAACCGTTGCCTTTAAGCAAAGCCTACGGCTGCATACTCCACGGTTAGAAATTTGTTGCCAAACTGTTGCCTAAAGTTTAAGCAACGATTTTTTAACTTTAAGCAATGGTTTTTTAATTGTTGTTTAAGGTTAAAAATGGTGTAGTGCATGTTTCTCAATGCATGATGTTGGATACGGAACATAATAGACTTGTCTTACATTATGTGCAATGATAAATGGATCATATTACATATATCTTTTATCCATTCGAATATTCACAATACCATATTTTGAATCCACTTTTGTACCTCTACTTGATGGATCAAACCAATCACAATAAAATAGCACAACTTTCTTAGGAGAGGTTGAAGAAATATACTCTAACTCATATATGTGTTTAATAACCCCATAGAAATCATCTTCACCTCTTTCTGTAAGGCCCTTCACATGAATCCCACTATTTATCGTTCTTTTTCCTTCACTCCATGCATGAGTGTGGAATTTGTACCCATTTACAAAGAATGTGTGCAACTCTTTTACACAAGTTAGAGGACCATATGATAAATCTCTTAAGTGTTGGTTTCTGATGCTTAAAAGCTCCTTATGACCTACATGAATCATTATATGGGATCATTTGTGCATATGAACTCTATATGGAAAGGATTGATAGAAAGAAAATTACATGATGTATAATTGTTTCTTAAACCATGATGGAAAACTTGTATGTATATGACTTGTTGAATTTGATTCACTAATTTGTTGTGATTGTAAGAAAGAGTTGTGCACACGTATCAAACATAGGGTCAAAGGCCATGTATATATAATAATATCAATAAAGTGAAAAACATAATTAATCAATTTATCTTACTCAAGATATGACCTAACTTCATTGCAATTGATCAAGACATGAACATGTGCTGAGCGCAACTCTTCATTAGTTAACCAACAAGTTAACTCCCTCCCAGAATGACGTCCAGGTTGTTGAAAAAGAGATAATGTTGATGTGTCCATATCACGATCAATTAACACTTCATTCCTAGTATTTCGTCATGATAACATGAAATTTTGAAATAATAGGAACAAAAATGAGTTGTCTCACGATGCAAATAAGATGCACAAATGGATCCTTCAACTTTGGCTTTATTCTTTACTGATCGTTTACAAGTTCTCATGAATCTATGGAATGAAAGAACTATGTTATTATACTTGATTAATTATAAGTCAATAAATATAGAAAACAATTAAAGATGTTATAACCTTTCAAACGGATACATCCACCTATATTGAACTGGACCACCAAGTCTTGCTTCATATGCTAGATGAATGGGGAGATGTTCCATACAATCAAAAAATCCAGGGGGGAATATTCTTTCCAACTTGCATAAAATAATTGGAATATTTTCCTCCATCCTAATAAGGTCATCAATTTTTAAAGTTGTACAACACAAATCTTTAAAAAAAAGACTAACCTCAATAAGGGGATTGAGAACATGAATCGGTAAAGAATTGAATGCAACAGGAAGCAAGCATTCCGTGAATATGTGACAATCATGACTTTTCATAACATGCACCTTTCTCGTGTTCAGGTCAACACACCTTGCCAAGTTGGAGCAATATCCATCAGGCATCCTAAGTTGCTTCATCCACTCCAACACATGTTTTATTTGCTCTGGTGTAAGGGTGTAATTTGCTTTGGGTTTTATCTTTCTATTCACATGAGACTTTAGCTCCAAGTCTCTTTGCTTACAATACAAAGATAAGTCCATTCTTGCCTTTTCATTATCTTTAGTCTTTCCATTTACATTCGTCACAGTGTTAAATATGTTGTCGAAAAAAATTTTCTCTATATGCATAACATCAAGATTATGTCTTAATAAATTATCTTTCCAATATGGAAGATCCCAAAAAATACTTCTCTTAGTCCAATTATGCCACTCCCCATAACCATCTATTCTTTGCACTCCTTCTTCAGTCACTTTAGGTAATTTCCTTACTCAATTCCAAATTTCTCTAGGTGTCAACGTAGGGGGTGGATCATCAATCTCAACTTCTCCCTTCCTAAAGGCATTTTTATTCCTTCTAAATGAGTGATTGGTAGGTAAAAACATACGATGACAGTCAAACCAACTATTTTTCCTTCCATACGTGAATCTGAATGCCTTGCTATGCTCCACGCAATGAGGGCATGCTAATTTACCCTGAGTTCTCCAACCAGACAACATACCATAAGCAGGAAAATCATTAATTGTTCACATTAATGCGGCTCTCATCATGAAGTTTTGTTTTGTTGACACATCGTATGTGAGAACACCATACCCATAACTTCTTTAAGTCGTGTCAATCAAGGCTCTAGAAAAACATCAATACCAACCTTTGGATTTGATGGACCTGGTACGATACAAGTTAAAAACATGTAAGGCGTCAACATACACATTTCTGTTGGAAGATTATATGGAGTTACGATGATCGGCCAACATGAATATGGTACATTTGATGCTTGAACATATGGATTAAATCCATCAGAGCATAAACCCAATCTAACATTGCATGGCTCAAAGGCAAATTCTGGATATATTTCATTACTTGTGCCCACATTCTGCTGACGATACCTTGGCTTATGACAAAATTTACATTCAAGTAATACACCATCATTCTTACCATATTCATTATCATAAAAAAGCATACATCCATCAATACAACAATCAATCTTCTTACTTTGCAATCCCAATTTTGACACTAAGTTTTTTGCTTCATAGTAGCTTGTAGGCAAACCTCTTGTAACAGAGGGTGCTATTTCAATAAACATTTGTGAGATACGGTCTAAACATTGATCATCAACGTTCCAATTAGACTTGAGGGATAAAAGTTGTACACATACTAATAATTTTGAGTGTAATGCCCCTTCGTATAATGACTTATTTGCATCAACCAATCTATTATAAAATCTTGAAATTTCTTCATTTGGAGTCTCTTCCATATTACTTGTATTTGATGGTTGAAATAACTCGGGAACCCTAAGAGCATCAGATATCATTTCTTGCATCGATACACATGTAGAATATGATACAGAATCTATATCATTGATCTCCAATCTCATGTCATTATTAACATTATTCAAATGAAATTGAGGCATGTGTTCCCCATGATCGGTCCAAATAAAATAATTTTGCTTGAAACTTGTAACGCCTCAAATCATTATTCTTAATATTATAATTTTCTTTAAATAATGAAATAAGTAAATAATATTTCAAGATTTTTTTTTTCTTCTCATAGTCAATGGTTAACTTAAACTAAAATAGATGAAAAATATTTATTTAATAAAAGG
Source organism: Macrotyloma uniflorum (assembly GCA_016859785.1). Taxonomy (NCBI): domain Eukaryota; kingdom Viridiplantae; phylum Streptophyta; class Magnoliopsida; order Fabales; family Fabaceae; genus Macrotyloma; species Macrotyloma uniflorum. The sequence goes on along the minus strand of BDMB01000094.1, from coordinate 225,292 downwards.
AAATGTTCTATAATTATGTAACTCAACTTGAATATAATTGATAAATACTAAATTAAATCCATAAACAATAAATTTATGAATAAATAATAAATTTCATAAATAAGTTGAGCATTATTCATAAAATAATTATATGGTATGAAATCATATTATGACTAGAAACTAAATATTTTGTTTATTCCTTTCAAGAAAATAAGATAAATTCATATCATTTCTACAATAACTTGATTATTTTTGAGAAAGATACTATTTATAGTAATATTTAAACATTACAAAATAATACTATGGTTAAGGAACCTATCTTTCAAAATCACAGAATAATCACAATTATTCTTGTTATTTAACAAACATACTATCAGGTTAGAGTATAGAAATTTCTATTCATACATATATAATGATATAAATCCCTATACTCAGAGCAGGTTCCCCATCAACAAGAAGAAGCAGGATTTGTCCTACCAATCAAATTCTCATCTAAGAGATGAGTGTCTCACGAATCTTCCTACGTAATTTCCTGAAAAATTGGTTGCAAGGGTGAGTTTCTTCCTCACCATAATCTTCCAACAAATTTCAAGATATTTATGTTTAATAATCACAAAAATGAATATTCAATCAGAGAAAATGATTAATATAATTGAGTATTACATCTTAATAAAATTCCTTAACTATCAATCTCCAATCTCGTCAAATAAGTTCTTTTAATCTTTTTACAACATTATTATTTAAATTCCCTCATATTTCCTTATCACGTACGTTAGTCATATGTCTTACTCACATCACCATTCAAACTGTGATCACATTAGTTTCGGTACTCTAGGTACCCTGGGATCCCAAAATAATGCTGCCAACCCCACCACCCAGGTGACATTGGCCTTACGCCGGTGTGGATAGCCGCCGGTTGGCAATACGCCCCACGGATACAGCGTGTGCGCACGAGCCCCTTTGGCAAAAAGCATAGTCAGTGATTCAGTCGGGTAATGGAGTGTGTGGCCTGCGGCAGTTCCCATTGCACACTGTGTACATCAAGGCTTGGACCACTCCGCCACACTCTCATTCCCCCAGGTTATGAAACCTTCCTGAACTATACCCCAGTGTATCTCTGTAGTTCATCCACACGGAAATTAATAACTTTAGATGGCATAAATCCACAAGTTCTCGCAATTTCTCTACCCTTTAGGTAGTTCCAAACTCTCATCATAGAATATTTTAATAACCATCTAAATCATTTTCTTACTTCATAGCATCAAACATCATTCTCTCATTTATGATCAATCATATTATCATTCATATTTCAAAGTTTCTTTCTACCTTCTAGGTAGTCTCAAATTCTCACCATCAAATGCTATTTTAAAATAAATGAATAGATAAATAAAACACTCTGGGGTGCAAATAGTAAAACGGGGGTGCAAATAGTAATAATTTTTTTTTAACATTAAACAATTTCAAGCAACAATCAACTCATACCACATCATACATGGGAGATTAGAGTAAGGAATTAACTCCCCTTACCTTGAAATTCTTCAAACAATCCAAAATCAGAGAACTTTGAGTTTTCTAACTCAATCCTTCAAAAGACAATAAATCCACTGTAAATCTAAAATTTGAATCGGTAATAATAAAATTGGAAGCTTAGATTTAAGTAAAATTACCTTGATTTAAGAAGAAATGGAGGAAATGAGCTAAGATTTGAGTTTGAAATTTTTTTCCGAAATGGAGGAGAAGAAGAAATGGACGTGCAAGGAGAAGAAGAATTTGAAAATTGGTGGAGAGAGAGAAGAAGAAAAAGGAACCGTGGAGAAGAAGAAGAGGACACGTGGCAAGAGAGAAAAAAGAAATGTGTGCATAGAGGAAAAAAGGAAACGTGTGCAATAAGTTGTTTTTTTTTTTAATATATATATATATTTTTTTTTTCTTTTCTCTTTTTTTGTTCTCTTTTTTTCTTTTTCCTTTCTATTTTATTTTCTTCTTTTATTTTCTTTTTTTTTCTTCATTATTTATTTATTTATTTCATTTCTTTTTTTTTAATCTTTTTTTTAAAATAATAATAATAATAATAATAATAATTTCTATTAATTTTAATCTAACATACAAATAAAATTTATACCTAAATTTAAGGGTGTTACAAAACCATTTTTGTAGAGGTGAAATCTCACAATTCTGTCTGTTCAAAATTTGTGTACAATCACATTTAATACATGGACATCTAATTCCCCCATCAATGTGATAGGAGTCTTGTTCTAAAGCTTTACTTATAAATTCCTCGACTCCTATCATAAATGATTCTTTTAAAGCACCTCTTCCTCTAGAACACCTATCATACATCCAAGTTCGATTTATCGAGAAATTATCCATGTTCTGTAAAAAGGATGCAACAACTTATAAGAGAAATGTTAAGAATAGGAGTCATATAGGAATTTATTGTAAAAGTTGAAACTATTTTAGTTGACCAATTATATTAATTACATTGGTAACTCAAGTGATATTTGGTAGTTGTCTCAACTTCATATACATGGGTTCTACTATGATTTTGACCTAATGTTCCTCAAAAATAAAAAAGATGTGTACCTAGTAAATACAAGTACGTATCTTTTAAGTATGACATTCTTCTGCTTCTAATTCTTGACCAATGTCATTCATTCATAAAATAAAGTTAATGAAATCATGTTGGTTACAAGCCACCTAATTTATGAATTAAGACTTTAGACGTATTTTTCATAAGTATCTCTAACTAAATTCTTGATGATGCAATCAAATCACTTTAGTTAATTAGACTTCTTTTATTTTATTTGTTGCACTCGTTAGGGTAGTCTATGGTACTAGAATATATGTTATATCCATTGTGTGATTATTCTAAGAGACATTTAAGACCAAATTGTTAGTTTTTTAATATAAGACATTTCATGATTTTTATATAATTTTATATTTATTTTTCTTGTTTATCCTTACCAAATATTATAAGTATTTATATTTTATATTAATGAATTTTCCACAACTTCCATTTCCAAAATATTCTGGGCAACAAGAATATTTGTATTGTTGAATTCTAATAAATCCAAAACGAAGAACATTACACTAAATTATCTCGTTTGTTTAAATTGGCCAGAACTTTTTCCTTGCACACATCTCTATTTCTTATCAAAATCACAAACCATGCCATCGGTTCCAAGACAAAGTTCAAATTCAAAGAGACAAATTTCTAAAAACGAATAACTCTCGGGAAAAAAGCTGCAAACAAAAGATTGCATATTGGAGAGACAAGAACTCACTTGTAACTCCACAGTGATAGCAAGGCCCTTACTTGCGCATGTCTCAATCTTTTCGTCAAGTAAAGGGGGAAATAATATGTAGAAAAAACTGCAAAAAAAAGGGGCAAAATAATTTTTTAACAAAAAATAAAAAAATGATTTTTTTTTAAATAAACCAGTTGTTTTGAAGGCTTGTATTAGTGGGTATTGAAGGCTTTATTCTGCAACAAACCCTAGAAATCGGTTTGCAAAAGTAAAGGAAGCAGAAGCCAATAGACCCAGAAGTGTTTGTGTTTTACTGTCCTTAAAAAATCACAGAATTACAGAAATTGATATCTGGGTGTTGTAGCTAGAAATTTGTGCAAACCAATGGAAGAGAAAAAAAACCAGTAAAGGAATCTCAGAAATTACCGAGAATCAATGTAACTTACACTTTTCTTTGAATGAATTGAGGTTGTTCTAGAGGCAAAGGCTTTTGCAATTCCAGAGGGCTCTCCCTGCAGGCTCAATGTATGTTATAGCTCCATAAACTGAAGTGTGAGTTTGGCCTTAGGATAGAGAGAAAGCTGTGAGTTCTCGTTGTCCTTCGACCCCTTTGGCCACGTCTACCAGAGCGGCGCCCAATACAATTTAAGAGAAGCTTAGGGTTTCCTTTCTATTCTTTTAATATAATAATATTAATAAATAATAATATTTTTTAATAATATAAATAATAATATTAAGAATAATATTATATTATTATTATTAATATTAATATTAATATTAAATAATTTATTTAAAAAAATTATGAATATAAAAAAAATTATATTATAATTATCTGTTATTTTATTTTATATGTATATTATAATTACCTACTGATTTATTTTATAGGTAAAATCAATAGATAATATTATATTTACCTACCAATTTATACTATATATAAAATCAGTAGATAATATTATCATTACCTACCGATTTATTTTGTATGTAAAATCAGTAGATAATATTATAATTACCTATCGATTTTTATCTGTATATAAAATTTCGTAGATAATTAATTAATTTATTGTGGTGAATATAAAAAAATAAATATTAAATTGTGAAATTGTATTGACTTATCAAGTTGTCTAATATCAATTTAACTAGATGTTTAGGCCACAAAACGAAGGTATGATAACAACCTCATCCTTTGGCACAAGTACCGCAACACCACCCACTCAGACTCCTTTGAACATTTTCTCCAAAGCCACTAATATAGGGGAAGGAGTGTCTTCAACATAAAGATCACATAGGTTCGTGGAGCCCGTATCCTTCCTTAATTCTTAGCGATAAGGCAACTCCCCATTGTGTTGATTTTATTCAATGTAGGTGCTCTGACTGGTTTTGTAGCAATGGTTTGTTGTGAGAGCCCTAAGTTTGTCTAAACTCATCAAGATGAGAGATGATAGGTTATGATAGGTTAGTATACTTTAATTTATTTTTCAAGAAATGTTATAATTTATAATTACTAAATTGATACATAATGTAACACCCTTCTACCCCAAAACGTTTTTCATTAATAAATATAAAATTTTCGAAAAATGAAAGGAAAATAATTCCAATATATTCTCTTCACGAATAAAATATTATAAAAATAAGGAAATAAGATTTCAAAATAAAACTTTTACTAGGTCATATTGTTTACTAGAACAACGACGGTAGACCGTGAATTAGTACACCTAGTAAGTTCCCAGGAAAGAGAGGTGGGTCACTAACGGACACTCTTAAATACCAAGTCTTTCCTAGTCAGAACTTTCCTAGACATACACTCTCACACCACCACTGTATATCCTGTAACAATAATAACTCTTTCAAGATATAGAAAATCAAATAAAATATTACTAGGAGTTGACATAGCCTTTATAATTTCTTACTAACAAAAATATAATAAACTTCTTTAAAATAAATAATCTTTCTATTCCCCGACTTCACACCTAATCAGAGCACTTACGAAATCAAGGCTTAGTAGACTTAGCTTTATCATTCAACTCTTTTTTGTCCTCATCATCGATATGTTCACCTATAAGAACATTTAACCCAAACAAAACACCGACCACACAAATAGAAGAGTGAGAAATATATCTCACATATGTTATAAATAATTATAAGAAAATAGGTAGAACTAAAAACACACATCCCACACAAAACGCATCACACACATCAATACATACTCAATCACAAACTCAAATGCATTAATGCTCTTATGCTCTTATCTCTAAATGCATGTGGTACCATCGCAACGCAAATGCAAATGAGTAGTCCAAGAGGACATGGACCGGATCTAAGGACCCTATCAATCCGTTCTCACCAGAACGAGTCTAACAGGAGCTAGTCGGGATAGTATAGCGTGGTCGTGGTCACCCCTCATTTCAACTCTCAAATGAGAGGTCCCCTGCTCTAAAATCCCCAAGATCAAGGTAGAAGACCATAGAGACCCTCCTTCATACATCGCATCTACCCCCAACAAAAGTATGAATGAATGAATGAGATATGATCACACAAATGCAACACTCAAATGCATAACACATCTCGAATGACCAAGCATAACTTGGATTTTAACGTTGCTAAGCCTCTGCTTAGACTTCACAAATGACCAAGTATAACTTGGATTTTACCCTGCTAAGCCAAAGCTTAGACTTCTCAAAACACACAAATAACTCGCAAACACATCGCAACGCATCATAATTATGAGGGCTTATGGTTGCCTCAACACACACAAAATTCTAGTGAGGCTTAGGGGTTACCTTTCTATCCAAAATTCTCATAAGTACCCCATATGTAAGACATTCCCCACTCCCCCTCTTACCTCGAATTACGCTACATGACGCCTTTAGATGCTACGCGACGTCTTTAGATGTTACGCGCCCAACTCCTCATGTGTTGTCTCCGATCGCCTCCTCTAAGGTTTTCCCAAACGTTAGGAAAATTTTGGAATGAAGAATAGAAAGGGTTTAACACCTATTTATATAGGTAGAGTCGGGTTTCTCAAGAACAAATTCAATTAATAATATTTTTCAAAATATTAACAAAACTATCTTTTTAAAATATCAAATATCTCACAATATCTTTATATTAATAATCTCGTAATATCTTTTAAAATATTAATAATTTCACAATATCTATTTATAAGGTATTTTATTTTATCTTCTAAACCCAATTATATTTTATTTAACTAAATATATATTTATATATATATATATTATACATTTTTTTTTCTAAAAAATTGGGATGTTACACATAAAATGAATCTTATTAGTAATATGGTGTTAGAAATAAATCATTGGCTATTCAAATACATAACATGACCCTTAACTTATTATCTTGTGGGGATTATTGAAAGCTTAAGCAAGCAATGATGATGGACAAGAAGAAAGAATGATTTGCGTCTTTTGGAGATGCTACTACGCTTCAACATTCATCACCACCTTCCCACAATAAAAAGTGGAAGTAGGATTAACTTAAAAAATTTAACGCTTATACTTTTGATGACCCACACCAATTCATTGAGTGAATTATAAGTAATTATTGTCTTATTCAATTTTTACTACTAAATAAGACAAACAATAATGTTATAGGATTATTTAGTTGAGGAAAGTACCCAAGACAGTTTTATTCCTCATAGTCATCAAGATATATTAACTACTATCCTTTGGAGACCAAAGCACCTTAGTCATGTTTTTACTACTAAACATGGTGTAAGGATTAGATCATTCTTTGGAGTACCATCACACTACTTAGATTATTTAAGACAACAAATTAGTGTTGATGAAGTGAGCCATGATCTCACAAATAGTCTTAAAGAGTAGCTTAGAGAGAAGTTAAGGGAGGAGGTCACATATGATGTGATAGAGGTTGTTGCAAAAAAGAAGAAACAATTCTCTATCAATAATCCTATGGTTGCTATGATCATTGATACACACCAACAAAGGCGTCATGGAACAATATTTTTTCTTGGAAAGAATGATAAGGTCTCATTATATATACCCATGTTTGATGTGTTAAATATTGCATTAGAAAATCAATAATTCACCATATTTATTTTGTAGTTATAGATGGTGTATGTTCTTCAATCATGTGTTTTTTATACTTTTATTAGCTAAAAATTAATCATTATGTCACCTATTAGAGGTATATATTTGAGTTACGTGAAGATAGGATGTGTATGAATTTCTCGTCCTTAACTCATTCAACCATCAAGAAAAAAAAACCTTAAATACAAACATACATCATCAACACATTAATCTCATGGGGAAAAGAGTTTATTTTGTCCCATCTATTCTTTACTAAGCGCCTTCTATTTTTATTAAATATTTTATCTTTTATTTAGTTACATTTCTTAAAATAGTTATGTTTTAATGTAGGAATAATTCACAATTAGTGGACATATCCATCAAGGATCTCATTGTTGCATGATTTTGTTCGTCGCACAAGAAACCCCTTCTAAACTTAAAACAAATTGGTAATGAAAATAAGTTTTTTTTTTTTACTTACATTGCTATGCCCTAATTACATTGTAAAGTAATGATGTTTTCAGCAAAGATTTCGAAATGAAAGTAAAGATCAAGGCATGAAAGAAATAAAAAAAAGCAAAAGAAAGTTTAGAAGAGGTAGAAGAACATGCGGAAACTAGAAGAACTGAATTGAATTGCAAGAAATGAACAAGAACACTACAAAGAGACTAACCGATTTAACTAACTTTGAAGAATGTCATGTGTTGGAATGTAAAATGCTCTAATGCAATGTATTATCTACCAATTCTACTTAATTATAATGGCTAATGTCCTATTTATAATAAAGAAACTATAAACTTAATGGATGGACCCTGTGCAACTTGAGACAACTCATAATTGGAGGGAATCCGCTTCAACACTGCAACTATTGTAGGCTTCACTTTAAAGATGTGCCAAAAATCCAATTCTCATCCAAATTGATTGATTCCACTTCCCTTAGAAAGCTTGATTAGTTAAGTTTTCAATGCAATAAGAATCATGATTTTTTTTATGCATGTGGAAAAAGATAAAAATATTTTAGTGAACCTATGTCAGATTATTATGCAACAAAAATATATTATATAAATACATTATTTTACACAATTTCTAATCTTTACTTATGAATTACTAAAAATATATTCCTAACATAATTAAGTTGTTTTAAGACATTATAAACATGTATGAACCCACTTTAGCATTTATTTGTAAGGAAAAATCAAGTTACATCACCTACATGTTAGAAAAGGCAATTGGTCAAGGTTACCTTGATGCGGTGTTGGCTATGAGTAGTGTGAGGATGACCCTGAGGTTAAAAAGACTCAATAAGTCAGTCGTAATGAAGACTTGAGGTGTTAGTCCTTCGATATCTGAGATCCATTCATTCTTCTAGAAGGTGTCAGTCTTGTTTCTGAATGTGAAATTAATATGTGTAAAGCCTTAGGCAGGCCCTTACAATCTGAACATGCTTGTATTGAAAATTTTGTATAGTTTATTAATTTATGCATGGTCTTTTATATCACTAGCTTAACCTATTTTGTTCCGTTTTGTATTGTTTAATTGCTATGATCTTGTACTTTTACACAGAAGCAAGTGTAAGTCTAGAGAGGGTTTCATCAAAGGGGAGGTAGTAGATGTAGGCTGATGTTATAGGCTTTAAAAATATTTTGTAATCAAAGCCATGGAACCTATATTTTGGGCATTATTTAGTATTCTTCAGGAAATGTAATAAAACTAGCCTTTTTATATTGAAATATTATGGACCATGGTAGTATAAACTAGTAACTCATAAGTGAAATTAAGTGAAACATTACTAAAAACTTAAGATATATAGTAGCAATTTTTTGTGTATAAATCTTATATTTGTATATGTTTGTGGAGATATATTTTGATATGTGTGATGATGAATTATTATATTAATTTGTGGTATGAGAATTTTTGTTTTGTTTTTTAAGTGCTTATGAGTTATAATAATATGAGTTCTTAATGTACTTGTGAGTTATTTTTATGTTTTGATAGATCTAAGTGGTGGCTTAGTTGGGTGAAAATCTAAGTTATGCTTGATCACATGAAAAGTCTAAGTAGTGACTAAGCAATGTAAAAATTAAAGTTATGCTTGATTATTTGGGATTTATAATGAGTAATGCATATGTGTGTACATATTTCATTAATTTGATCATATATTTTTGGGGGTAGATGCGATCTGTAAAGGAGAGCTCTATAGTATTCTACCTTGGTCTTGGAAATTTTAGAGTAAGGAACCTTTCGTCTAAAAGTAGGATGAGGGACAATCATGACAATTATATTTATCCTGACTTGCTCTTGTTAGACTTGTTCTAGTTAAGAATAAATTCTAAGGATCTTCATGATCCTGTCCATGGACTCCTATCCTATTTCATATGGGGGTATTTTTGTGTGATGGTATCACATACATTTAAAAATATAAGCATAAGAGTATTAATGCATTTGAGTCAATTGTGTGATTTTGTGATAGAGTATGTGTTGTTATATGTCATGTTTGTGCATGTTTAGTTCTATTTATTCTTCTTATATGTGTCTATAACAGGTGTGAGATATATTCCTTACTCTTCTATTTGTATTGTTTCTTGTTTTTGTTTACAATAAAGGTTCTTAAAGGTGAACATGTTTCCTATAGGAATGAAGAGATTTTGGATGACGAAACTTAAACTTTGTTTATCTTTACTTTACAAATGCTTTGGTTAATTATGACATCAAAGTTGAGAGATTACTCTTGTATTTTAATATTTTTTAAGAAGTCATTTCGAAATTTTATTATGATTTTCTTATTAAGAACTTATAAAGGTTTTTTTAGTGCCAAAAAGTATTTTATTTATAAACATTATTTCTTTATTTTTGTGACTTTTATTTAGAAAATTGATATTTTAAGTACTTTTACATTTTTTTTATTCTTTCTATTACTCATTAAGAAAAATATTTTGAAATGGAAGAGTGTCACATTCTTCGTTTATTTTTTTTTTCTATATTGTGATGTCTACTCATTTTACACCATTATTCGAAAATAAAGGATTTTCTAACTTACTTTGGGGGAGGTAAATGTTCTTCCTCATTCTCATGTTATGTCCCCTTTTAAGGTCAAAATCATCCTTAATCCTTGAAGAATGATACTTTGTAAAAATATACGAACTCATGTATTTTACTATGTTAGTTTCTTGATCAATTACTAAAGTTCAAGTCTTTGTATCATTCATGCTAGAAGAGTGATAGTTGTAATACTTGGTTTCTCATTCATGTTTACTTGAAATTAATATAATAATTTTATAAAGAATCATAACTTACACCTATTATTATTATTATTTTTATTAACCACAAAGAAACATAAACCAACAATCAAGTCATTCAAATCCTTACTTAGAACACCAAATAGATCATACAAACAAACAATCATCCTATATTTTTGCTATCATTAAAATATAGGAACACCAAGTACAAACATATCCTAATTTTATTATAACAAATTATTCTCATACTAGTAAATGTGATATTCTAAATGAATACACTTATTATTATTATCTTTTCCTTTTAGATACTTTGGTTTATCCCTCTCAACCAAGAAGTGGTCAGCTGCAACATGTCAGTGTCTAGTAGAAAGAATCACCAAAAGATTGAATGCTTAGAAATCAAGAAACCTTTCCTATCAAGGACGGTCTCAACTTATCCAATCAGTTCTGCTGACTCTCGACACTCATTGGGCCACAGTGTTCATCATTCCTAAACGGGTGATAAAGGGAATTGAACAAAAGTGCAGAGACTTTCTCTAGGGTCTTAATTAGATGGGCAGGCCAAGAGCTGCTGTAGCCTGGCAGACCTTGTGTAGGCAGAAAAAACATGGTGGTTTGGGCTTCCATGATGTGCACCTTTGGAATGTTGCAGCGATTGGCAAGCAAGTTTGGCAATTAGCTATGAAGAATGATCATCTATGGGTCAAATTGATAAGTTCAGTGTACATCAAACAAGGAGATCTGTGGCAATGTCAGCAAATAATAGCAGCTAGTTGGCATTGGAAACAATTACTCAAGGCTAGGGACAGATTGAGCAGTGGCTATACAAATGGTCTATGGCTTGGCCAGCAGAACAAGGACTATACTATGAAGGAGGGCTATAGGCTATTACTTGGACCTCAAGTAAACTTTGACTTGCATAAATTGGTATGGAATAGTTATTCAGTTCCTAAGCATGACTTCATTCTTTGGCTGGCAATCAAGGATAGATTGAGAACAAAGGATTATATGGCTATGTATATGCAGATTCAACCTGAGTGCTACCTTTGCAACAATTTCATGAAATCTCGAGATCACCTTTTCTTCTCTTGCACATGGAGTCGTGACATCTTAGAAGCTGTTTGTAGATGGTGCTACTTAGACCAGTGGAGCTATAGATTTGACAACTGGAGTCGATGGTTGCGGTTTGCATTCAAAGAGAAATCGAGGAGGAAATTTATATACTCAACTATGGCAGCTTGTGTGTACCATATTTGGATGGAGCGTAATTGGAGACAATTCTTGCACAAATCCAAGAGACCGGACCAAGTCTTTGGGTTGCTTAATAAGGAGGTGGCTCTTAGGATATCTTTAATTCTTCCTAGTTTTAGAAGTTGGCCCAACAAGGTCTTAGTTGATAGGATACTTAATGAAATTCATTGATTGTATTTGAACCCTAACTTTAACTTTTTCCTGGTTTCTCAAACTCAAACCCTACATAGTAGGTGGGGAGTTTGGGGATACTAGATTGTTTTGAGTTGCTATTTTGCAAGTGAAAATGAAGATTACTTCTACCAAAAAAAATTTAAATAATTTTTTAAAATTAATTAAATAAATAGGTAATACTTTTAAAATCATTTAATAGTCTTTAAAATAAAATGAGTATAAAAATTTCATTTAACTAAAATGACATAACTATTTCATTAAACTCAAGTTATTGAATAATAGATAAAAATTACAACTTTATTTATATAAAATATTAAATTATAATTATTTTTCTCAAACATATAAATAAATTTTAAAACGAGAAAGGAAATACTATTATTTAATCTATAAATAATAATTCTTACCAAGATAAAATAAAAATATTTTATATGATTAATTTTCATTAAAAGATAAATAATTTAAGAATATCATCGTATAATTTTCCAGAAAAATTAATTGTAAAGATAAATCTCCTTCTCATGACTAATGTTTCATATAAATATAATTATCAAGTATAAATCAAAGAAATAGGATTATAAATATAAATCAATTAATACCATGCAATAACATTTCAATCTCATAGTACTAAATAAAATTTATTCAAAATTAATATTTTTTGTTTAAATTGATCTCTTTAATACATTGGTCCTTAAATATTACACAAAACTTTATAAAAATAAACTTTCAAAGAGGTGTGAATTAAGTTTTCATGGCATATAATAATACATATAAATAAAATATATAATAAAGTAAAATCCCATTATGCAACAAGATAAAATACATAATTTATATTAAGCAAGTAATTATATGAAGTTAAATAAGTAATATAATGAATATTACATAAACTTTAAAATCAATTTACTAGGTATACTAGAATAAAATATTTAACACATATAATTCAAAATTTGTAGTGATGTTTCATATAATTCTTCATGCATATATCAATCATTTTAATAATACATAATCAATATAATCAATAAAATTGTATAATATTTTCAAATAATTTTTCTAATATATTAATTATGTTATCAACAACATACATCAATAATATTTATCACACACATAGTCTATGATATTGTGATCATAATAATATAATAATATGGATACTTTAGGTACCATGTGACCCTCAAACATGTTAATGTAGATAGTTGTTAGATAGTCGTTTGCACCCACAAATACAATGTGTGCTTATATTTACTCCTTTTGTCAAAAATATGGTTAAGGATTTTGTTGAAAATTAAGTGTAGGGTCTTGTGATCCTCACTCTTATTCATTATCCCTTCTTTTTCATTCTTCAATGTATTTATGTAGTTTATCCATACGAATTCTCAATAATTACACATGACATCAACATAAAAATTTTCACATATTCGCTACACTTTTTATAGTACATACTCGTTACTATTTTTGTAGTACATACTCATAGAATTCAACATCCTCATCCTTTTATCATCCCAATCTTAGTCATATTCGTATTATATCATCAAAATGTTAATCACATTCTTACTTTATCATCATATTTCAATTATATTCCTATCCTATTATTATAATTTCAATCATATTCTTATCATGACACAATAATTTTAATCATATTAATAGCATAACGTTGTGCAAAATAAATTTTAATATTTCACAAATTAATATAATTTTATAAAATTTCAAATAAATTTTGAAACAAAAATTTCGTAACATAATAATTAGAATTAAAATATTTCTTAATTTTTAAATATAAAAAAATAATCATAAAAATAATTATTAAAATTAATAATATAACTAAGTCAAATTAACATAGCTCAATAATTAAAACTCAAATCAATATAAACAATTCAAAATATAAACAATATTTTTAATAATTATATATTAAAAAATTTATTCAATAAAATTTATTTAAATTATTTTTTCAATCGAAACTCAATTTAATTGTCTTCCTACAAATATCTTATTAAATTTAATTGAATATAATTAAATTTATTCATTTTATTTAAAAGTCTTGATTCAACATTTAAAAACGTTTTATAAAAAAACTCTTTCAAAATTTTTAAAACTTCTAATTGAGTACATATTTATTATATACATACAATGATTTGTAGTTATTATAAAAAAAATTCACATTACTTATTTATTATTTATTTTGATTTTATCATGTTTTATTTAATCAAATCTCTCTTTTTCTAGTAGAAGGGATTCCATAGAAACTTTGGAGTCATTATTAAATGTTTATATTTTTTATTTTTTAATAATGAAAATGCCACTTTATTTTTATTTTGTTTAATGTTTTTAAGTATTTTTACATGAAATGGTGAAAATAAAGAAAATTTTTTCAGCTTTTATAATTTTATCAGGTAGAACAAGAAATTTAGTCTTATAAATTTATTACGGTAGATGAAATTTCACCTCTGTTTAAAAAAAACTTTAGCACAAATGTAAGGGAACGTGTAACGACGTCGTTTGCGAGTGCCACAGCGTATACTTAGGAATTTTCATTGGAATCATATTCTCCCAAAAAACCTCTGTAGTGACGCAGCCTCCGTCGCGGGGCATCCGTTTCCGACAGTCATTGAAGTTCATTCTAGATTTTTTTTTCAAATACCACAAAAGACCAGGTAAAAGGGTGATTATAGTACATTTTCTTTCGCATTCCTCTTGTAATTATTAGCTTCACAGGTAGTCACTCGTTTTGATTTTGAAGTTCTTACATGGTTCTTATAGATTGGTTAAGGGCTCAAAATGGTCATAGGATCACTTAGTGAATAGGTTGATATAAGGGGAAAATGGGTATTTTTCTTATGCACTGTGTTTGACAAGATCGTGGCTTTGTGTTTTGGTCACTAGCTGTTTGATAAAATGTATTAGTGTCACGTGCAATGTGTCATTGCTTTGGAGGGAAGAAAGTTTGTTTCCAGTGCGAATTCCGATGTGGTTGGTTTGTTTTTTGTTGTTAATGGGGTTTTTTCCTTTGTCGGGTAAAATGTTTAGCTATGATCAGTGCTTATGTGGTGTTTGGTTTATTGCCTAAGTGTGTGAGCTTTCCCATTTTCCATCTTGCTTTCTGGTTTGTGTGATTTTGTGGATGCTTCTCTGGGTTTGTAGTATGTGTTGTATGTTTAAAGGCTTTTGATTTGATTGTTGGTTGTAATATAAGGTCGGTTTCATGTTTTTGGCATTTGAATTTGGTATATAGCATGCACTTTCTTTTGATTTGTAGCTTGGGCTTCCTGTGATTTGGTTTTATTTGGATCTGTAATGATTTTGTCTTTTCTCGCAGCTTGATTTGTAAGAGTCCATTTTGTTCTGTTTTGGTTCTTCTAAGGTTTGAAGCTGTTGCCATTGGAAATTAAAGCTTTTTTTCTGTTACTGAAAGATTAGAGTGGTAAAAAGATGCTTAGACGAAGGTTATCTGTTCTCTCAACGTCAATCATCAGAAGCTCAAATCATAGCAAACCCATTCTAAGATACCCATGTATCCAGTTTCAACCCTTTCAGCTTTCTCACTCTCCCAATGCTTATCGAACAATTAGTTGTAATGAATCCCCAGATTTTCAAGGTTTTAGAGCTTACAGTCTTCTGAGCTTGAATGATTTGAGAGATAAGGTTCTCAGAAAACAGACGACGAGGAAGGGGCGTGGGATTGGGTCTGGAAAGGGTAAGACTGCTGGCAGGGGTCACAAGGGTCAAAGAGCCAGAAAAGGTATAAAATTGGGTTTTGAAGGAGGCCAGACCCCTCTTCGCCGAAGAGTACCCAAACGTGGGTTCAAGAACCCATTTAGCCTCACTTTTCAGGTATGTTTTCATCTTTATATTTATCGTCTTCTTTTTGCTTTTGCTTTATGCATAACTTAAGGAGAAGCAAAATTGCATAATTTCTTTTGGTTTGCTAATTTTTTTTTTACGGCTTCAATTCTGAAGTATTAAACTTGGACTATTGCCAAAGCTACCTAGATTTTATATGCATCCAGGGAAATTGTTGAACCCGATAAAATTTATTCATGGACCAAATTTTCTTGGTCAAGGTTGTTTTTGTTTCTCAACATGCATTCTCTCCCGATAAACTAGAATTTTTATACGTACTGAATAATGGAGAAATATGAAAAAAGATAGTTTTTGTTTGTTCAAACCTTTATGTTATGGTGTTCAATGTTATTAATTGCTGATTGTTGAAAATGGAAGAAAGCCAATAAACATGGACTATTTCCAAAGCTACCTAGATTTTCTATGCATCCAGGGAAATTATTGAACTCAATAAAGTTTATTCTTGGACCAAATGTTCGCGGTCAAGATTGTTTTTGTTTCTCGAAATGCATTCTTTCTCAATAAACTAGAATTTTCATACTTGATAAATAATGGAGAAAAATGAGAAAGAGACAGTTTTTCTCTGTTGCCAACCCTTTTTTTTATGGTGTTCAATGGTATTAATTACAGATTGTGGACAATGGCAGAAAGCCAATAACCCACTATATCATGTAGTGGATAGCTTTGCAAGGCTATAGTGGAAGTCACATAACAGTTGAAATATATACGTATAAAAAAGTAAGTTCTACTACACAAATAAAAATAAAATACATAAAAATTACCATGATATTGATTCAAAAGTTCAATTGGCTGACGACTTGTCAAAACAACAAGAGGATGTAGGATGTATGTCACAACCACAACAATGGCAGCGGTTGCAATAGTGGACAGAGATGCAATCATGAATTTGAGAAATATGCAATAGTGCTATAGTGGCTCTTAATAATGCTAATAGTATTTTAACTAGATTTGTTACATCTCGTGTTTGAGTAATTACTATTGTCATCTCGAGTGCCGGATGACCTTTCTCTGTGTAGTTCCAGCTTTACTTTATACCAAGTAGTTGGAACTTGGAACTACCAACAGATAGCAGTTATCTTTCAGAGCACAGGGTCCATTACATTTGGTTGTAATTTTCAAATATCCCAATCACAAGGGTGATCTAAGAGGTAGTTAGATTAACTAACTAAACCTCCGTGAGTTTGTGTGTAAGATCAATCTATTGCCATCATTATTTTTTTCTCTCTTTGTATTTTCTTCCACTTAAACAAAATGAAATATTATGTGGGAAACATACGCTCACATTGTGAAGCTAAATTGATATGCTTAATGCTGATATTATGTTTTACTTTAATGTGAATTTTCTTATCAAGATTGTGAAACCTCCTGGGAATATATGTGGTCAGGTGGCTAAGTTGGTTTCAATAGATATGAACCTCTACATTCTGTGCGACATTTCCCAAGCATGATTTCATTAAATGTATTGTGATCACGGAAAGAAAATGTTTTCTAAAGTTTGTAGTTTATTGTATTCAAGAGATTTTCTCCTATATCTTAACTGTTTATACGTGATTGCTGATGTTGATGTAGTAAGGTATACTATACCTTGATTGTTGGAGATCACTTTAGATGTATGAGCATTGAGTACCTTATTTTTATTCTGGTTTATGTTAATTTTAATTTGGTTGTTTGTTCTTATTTTAATGTCTGGAACCCCTGATCTATTAGTCATTGATGTGTCTAAATTGTTAAATCTTTTTTTGCATATTTTTCTGCAGCCAATAGGTTTGGGGAGAATTGCAAAGCTTATTAATGCTGGGAAGATAGATTCTTCTGAACTGATTACAATGAAAACACTCAAGGTTTTATAACTGCTACCTTTTATAACTGCTACCTCACCTCTTCAGTTCTTCAGGCTTTTCATTTGGTTCTTCTCATTATTCTTGTCATTATTATTACCATAGGATGCAGGGGCACTTGGGAAGCAAATGAAAGATGGTGTAAGATTGATGGGGCGCGGTTCAGAGCAGATCAAGTGGCCAATTCATCTAGAGGTTGATTTTAAGCCTATAAGTGTTTTGAGGATTATAGACAAGTTTTTTGCTTCTGAAGTCTGGAAATTTATCTTTTTTTATCAGTTTTTAGACTTATCTTTATCTAATTTCATAAATTGCACCATGGCCATAATTAATCATCATTCTTACTTTTGCTAAATAGTTTAAGTTACTTAGATGGTGGCTTGAAAGTCTTTCCCCATTACAGCATAAACTATCAAAACTGGGCGCATCAATTTTTTTACCTTTTGGTAATGGGAATGGTACAAAGGGCTGTAGGGTTTGTAACTTTGTTATAGATGAAATTGGTATTATACTTGTATCTTCAAAGTTTATGTGCTAATTTTCTTTTACCTTGTTTTTTTCTTGTACGTTCGGATAAACAAACACCTTCCTGTACTTTGTGATTTATTTTATAATATCATGCTTGTTTGTTAATGAGAAAAAGAGATGCAAAATTGGAAATATTAAAATTTAAATACCGTAGTATAGTTTGACACAAAGATTTTACAGGTATCAAGGGTTACTGTTAGGGCTAAGGAAGCAGTTGAAGCAGCTGGTGGGTCTGTGAGAAGGGTGTACTACAATAAGTTGGGCTTGAGGGCACTGCTGAAGCCTGAGTGGTTTGAAAAGAAAGGAAGATTGTTGCCTAAAGCAGCTAGACCTCCTCCAAAGCAAAAGGATAAAGTTGATAGCATTGGTCGGTTGCCAGCCCCAACAAAGCCAATTCCATTTTTAGTTGAAGCAACCAAGGATCTTCCAGTTCAGCCACTTAGTTAAATAACTAACATATTGGCACCACTTTTTAGGATTTTGTAATTCTCTATGCTGGAAACGTTTGACACAAGTTTTTGATGCAGTTCATGCAATATCAGGTAGATTCAGAATCAGATAAATGAATTCCTTGGGGACAAATGAAAGGAAAATCCTGTTTATTATTTTATTTCTTTTAAGGAATTGATCTTGGTCACTCAGTTGAAAAGGGCCTTACTTTCTTGTCTGTGTGCTGGGAATAGAATCTTAGGCTCTTCATTAAGGGACATGTTTACTTTTCAATGTTTACTTTCTCCGGGTATGAATGGTACTTGTCAAAAATGACTTATCTGAATTTTCATAAATGGACGATTGTTTCAATCCGAATATGTATTAATGTACGACTTGTTATTATCCACTGATTACACAATGTAAATAAATGAGTTGTTTTTTAGTTTCATTAGTGAGAGCCGAAGTAAATATCCTTTAAGATTTTTAACTTGCTCTTCTGAGATGAAATCAACACCTCTAGTAACAATAAGTTTCAAACTATCCACCTAATATACAAGTAAATATCTATTCCTTTTCTATTTGGTACTGTATTACAAGTGCAAACTTCTAGGTAGAGGAAGAAGATTAAATAGTTTCCAGGATAGTTGGATTGGTTTTTGTACTCTAGGTTTGTTGAAATCAGATATCTATTTCTATTCTTTGTTATGTCATTGACTTATTATGTAATCAACAAAAAATAATTAACTATAGTGGTTGCAGGCCTTGGTTTATTTGTTTATACTTTTTTTTTTTTAATTATTATTTAGCCGCATGCTTACTTGTGCTTATAGAATAGCTTCAGGTACCTGTTGATTAATAAATCCTAGCTCCCGTTGAACCGAATACAGGGACGCAATCACTGTTCTATAGTATATATTTTTTCCCCTTCATATCACTTTGTTATGATTTGTCTCAAAATTTGATTGAAACACCTAGTTTGTTTCATGATTATACACAACTATGTCTTTCTTCAATTCCCAATTTGGTGATTATATTTACACTTTGTCTTGTTGCTGATTCCAAATATAAATGTAAGAATTATTTGAGCTCATCCACCGAACTTCAAACATTTAATCAATGGGATTACTAATTTTAGTTCCAATTTTTTTATTTGGCGTAGGCGCTTTGTCAGCAAGTTAGTTACATTACATTAATCGATTTTTGGGATGTTTTTAAAAGTGTCTCGGTTTGTTGTAAAACCCTAACATCTACAAGAAAATTTAAAGTATCTTTGTTTTTTCTTATCGATTCATTGGTGATCCTCACGTAACCCTATTCTATATATGTTAAATCAAGATCTTCATGGACATTTCGGGAGCATACAGACCCTCATACTAATTTACCTTTTATTTCAACATAAGAGATCTTATCTTAACTAAAAATAACATTTTAAGTATAATATATAATTGAAAAATAAATTTTACCGTTTCAATCAGTTTTGAGAGTAAATTAAAATTAAATATTTTTTATATAGTATTAGAGCCAGCTTAACAAGATTGTTAGGTTTAGATTGAATCACCTGTTAATGGCTACATTCAAGTTAAAAATGTCTCTTTGACCTCAATGTGAAGGAGAGTGTTGGGGAGATGCCATCCTATAATATATAAGTGAAGAATAAAATTCATCTTCTGAACCAACTTTGAAAGTGAGTTAGTCTTATAATCACTTTCTACATATTTTGAAATATATGATACATTTTTGCTGAGAGAAAAAAAACCCTTGAAGAAATTGGATATATCATTATGCTACAATTTGGACGAATGATTGATTTCTACTCAAATTTCTACCTATAGTCTTTATATCATATTTTCTTTTAGGATTAATTATACTTTTAGTCTTTAAAATTTGGAATGTTTTGTTTTTAATTTTTTAAATTAGAAAAAAATATTTTAGAGATGTTTAAGAATTAAAATCATATTTTCTCTTATAAATTAAAATGTTTTCTTTTTATAAAGTTAGGATACCAAAACTAAAATTATTCTAAATTTAAAGACTAAGAATAAAATTGGAGTACTTTAATTAGGATTAGAAAATGGGTTAGTCCTATCCAACCTGACAAACTACTTAAAATTTTTTTTCAAGTGGAGTTCAATATGCATTATAAAACAAGTTGTAATTTTTAGTCTAATCACAACCCTACAAACTACTCATTTTGATTTTTTTAAAAGAAAATAAAAAAAATGGAAAATTACATAAAAAATTATATATTTATAAAATTTAAGTTATATTAATGAAATTAATTTCAATATTAAATATAATAATTTAATATTTAAATTATAATCTGTATATATATTTATAAATTTAAGTTATATATATTTCAATAAAATATTTATATATATATATATATATATATTAAAAATATAATTATTATTTTATAAAATTAATTTATTTATAAGTTTATGAAATTAACTTGACTTAAACCCATTTATATAACGGGTTGAATGAGTTAGTGTAAAAAATATTTAATTTAATTTAGGTCGCTATTTTTTTTTATCTAATTTGACCCAATTTTTAGATCCATTTTTGATACTTTACCTATAAATACAACCCTAATTTATATTATAAACTCTATTTTAGTAATTAAATTATTACATTTTATAAGATTATATGAATTTTTTATTTTATTTTTTCTTTATCAAATTTTGATACAATTATAATTAAAATTGGAAGAATTACTACAACTAATAAGTGAGATTAAATTTATTAATCATCAATTATAATATTTAAGGATTTTTTTAATTAAAATATGAAATATAATAGCGGATTTTTTTAATTAAAATATGAAATATAATAGCGGTATATAAAGAATTATTAACGAAAATATATTTTCTAATGCATAAAAGATAAAATTACAAGTGTGTGAATTGAAAATAGATATAATTCATGTTATTTTATATACTTTGGTCATATGTTATAACACTTCTTAATTTTAGATGGAAGAACAGGGAACCTTATAAGAGAAAAGATTTCAAGATGTTATTGATTATTGAGAGTGTTTATGAGAATATGATCAAGATACAAGATAAAGTAAATGGATAATCAATTATTTGTCATTTATAGCTAACTTCTAAAACTAAGTTTAAAAAACCTTACAAAAATATTTAACTAACTCTAATTGGCAACTATCTAATTTATGTTACCACTATTTGAAGATTGGACAACTCTATTCATGTAATTCAAGTGTTTTAATAATGATCAAGAAAATCAAGAATCAGGACATCAAAGTCAATTCAAGAAGACTAAAGGAAGCTCAAAGATTTACAGAAAACTCAAGATGGAAGCAAACTCAAAGACATAGAAGACTTAGTTTATAAGCTGTGAGTGAATGAAATCAAAAGGTAATCATCACTCAGCTCAGAGTGCTTTCTCTAGAAAACTGTTTTTGGAAAAACATATGATTTCAAATTAAAATAAAGATTTTATTTTATTTGGGAATATTTGTCCTCCAACAATTAAAGGAATATCT
Organism: Macrotyloma uniflorum; assembly: GCA_016859785.1. Taxonomy (NCBI): domain Eukaryota; kingdom Viridiplantae; phylum Streptophyta; class Magnoliopsida; order Fabales; family Fabaceae; genus Macrotyloma; species Macrotyloma uniflorum. The sequence goes on along the minus strand of BDMB01000094.1, from coordinate 203,209 downwards.
GATTTTGATTTTGTGAAGAGGCTCTGAAAAAGTAAATCATATTGATTTCAAATTAAAATAAAGATCTTATTTTATTTGGGAATATTTGTACTCCAACAATTAATGGAATATCTAATTTTGATTTTCTGGACGTTGTGAGACTCTGAACAGAGTAAAAGATTTGATTTCGAATTAAAATAAAGATTTCATTTCATTTGGAATATTTGTCTATTTAATAAGCATATCAGGGCTTTTCAGAAATACATCTGACTGAAACATTCTAAGCAATATTCTTTTCTAAAAAGCTTTACATTTTTCTCTGAGTTTCTTGAGCCACGAAATTTCATGTTTTGAAAAGAGAAAATATTTCTTTGTGCTTTAATATTTTATCTTAAGGAAACTCTGAGCAGAGCAGGTGCTACAGTTTGAGATCTTCACTCCAGGTGTTATTTTCCTTGTTTTTGTTCATCCTCTGAGGTTGTTCAGAGGAGGTGTTTTATCTTTCCTTGTGTGATTCAAGGAAAGTGTTTCATTCCTTGTGTGACTCAAGGAAGGTGTTTCATTCCTTGTGGGACTCAAGGAATGTGTGGTAATCTCTTGTGGGTTTCAAGAGATTGTGAGGTTTATCTTTTATTTTCTATTTTGCATGTTTCACTTGTGATTAGTGGTTGTAAAATTGTGATAAATTAAAGATAGTGAGAGTGGGTGATCATCTCAGGTTGAGGTGATTGGGAACTGGACGTAGGGTTAAGGTTTAACCCGAACCAGTATAAATCTCTAGTGTTATCTCTCTCTTTCCCTTATCTCTTTATTTTTCCGTTGCGCTATATTAAATATCTGCTAAGACTGGTAATTTCAAGAGGGCTAAAATTTGAATTAATTAAACGTTAAAGTTTTAATTTTTATTCCATCAATTCACCCCCCTCTTGATGCTACTTGGTAACAAGATGTTATTGATTATTGAGAGTGTTTATGAGAATATGATCAAGATACAAGATAAAGTAAATGGATAATCAATTATTTGTCATTTATAGCTAACTTCTAAAACTAAGTTTAAAAAACCTTACAAAAATATTTAACTAACTCTAATTGGCAACTATCTAATTTACTCATGTACTCTCCAACTCATTCTACTAATTGTAAATTTTATTCTTTTTTCTTTATTTCATACCAATGTTCCCCTTCTTGTCCATATCCTTGTCCTCAAGGATGAAATGAATGTACTTCTTCTTTAAGTCATAGTAAAGTTTTCAAATAACATCTTCCTAGAATTGGTGCTTCCATTTAACCCAAACTTTTGTTACAAGAACTCCCTATCTTTTAATTGTCATCTTATCCAAAATTTCTTTAGGCTCCTTTGTATTAAAAGTGTCTACGACATGATATGGCAGATTGGTTGAAGTTATTGCCTCTCTTACATGTTTCTTGAGCTGTAAGATGTGGAAAATATTGTGAAATTTGGACTGTATAGGAAGATCTAACTTATAAGCTATTGCACCAATACAATCGATGATCTTGTAAGGATCGAAATACTTTAAACTCATCTTAGAATGACTTCTATACTAATTTTACCTATAAGGATACAATTTCACATAGACTAAATCCCTAATCTAATACTTCTTGTCTGTCTATGTCTGTTAACTAATCACTTCATTCTCTCCCGAGTTCTTCTTAAGTGAAATTGATTAATTTCAACATTTCTCCTCTCTTGCTAAAACTTCTATCAACTAATTTCACCTTTCACTTTCTTGGGAGGTAAGAGAAGTAGATAGGAAGTGGCTAACTGTTCATGATTTCATAAGGAGTTACATTGGAAGATGTGTGATATGTGGTATTGTACCACCATTCAACCATAAGAAGTAATTTAGACCAATCCTAAGGAGAATCTGCACACATGCACCTAAGATAGTTTTCTAAGCACCTATTCACCACTTCTTACTATTCATAGTTTGAGGGTGATAACTTGTTGAAGTTGAAATTGAATTCCTTGAAAACTCATAAAATCTTGGAATATTGACTCACAAACATCAAATCTCTATCATTGGTAATGGAATCGGGAAACCATGCCACTTGCACACATTGTCCATGAGTATTTGAGCCACTTGCCTTATAGTGTATAGTTGTGCCAAAGTTATGAAATAGAAAACTTTACTCAACCTATCACCACAACAAAGATGAATTGCTTACTAAATGAATTACGCAAAAACTCCATAAAATGTATTGTAATGTGCTACCAAGTCTGTTCAAGTATGGGCAATGGTTGTAACAATCCAAGAATAGCAAAAGTATCATATGTACACTGCTAGCACATAAAACTTTGTTGAATGAAGCTCGAAAAATCATTAATTAGCCCCTTCCAATAAATTCCATCCTTAACTCTTTTCACTATAATATTGATTCCTAAATGGCCTTCTATAGTAGATGCATGTAGTCAAAGTAACAAATCATTTTTGAGTTCAAGGTCAAGCTTCCTTTTCCTTCTCATCTCACCATTCTGCCACCTATAATGTTGATGGAACCTGATTGCTTTTTATTTCACTGATTTCTTCAAGCTCACATCAATAAGTTAGGACTTATGAATCTTGTTAAACAACTCATACTACAACTACTAAGTAATCAAACTATTATACTCAACAGAGCCTACTTTGGACAAGGTGTTTGCCAGTACAGTATCTTAACCTTTATTTTTTATTTAATTGATAAATACTAACTTCTTCTAGAATTTTGTATTCAACCTTTGATCCAAAAGGTATTTAAGATTATAATTATAAGTTTTTATGACAATTTTTGTTCAAAATGTAATGTCTCCACCTTTTCATTGTAAAGGCCACATCTAACAATTCCTTCTCATGTGTAGATAGAGATTACAATTGTAAATTCAAGTTGTTGTTGATTTAGGAAAGATGATGGTGATCTTGTATGAGTATAACTCTAATTCCCCTACGTGAAGTGTCAACTTCCACTACAAGGATTTTGGAAACATCTAGAAGTGCTAAGATTGGAGGAGTATTACTCAACAAGTTCTTACGCTTCTAAAATGCTAGTTTGGCATCTTGTATGCATATAACATTGTCCCTTTTCAACATATCTATTAGAGACTTAACTATAATTCCATATCTTTTGACAAACCTTCTATAATACCCATTAAACCCAAAAGCTCTCTAAGCCGCTTAATAGTATGACATAACCCAAATATTCCACCCTTTTCACAAAACAATAGTATTTGGATCTTCTAGCAAACAAGTAGTTATTCCTTAATGTTAGAAGGACTAGTTTAAGGTGATTCAAATATTCTTGCAAGTTTTATAGATGAGAATTTCATTAAAAAAAAAAGACTAATAAAAACTTTCTTGAAAATTGTTGAAACATAGTATTCATAAGTCCTTGAAATGTTGTAGGTGCATTGTTAAGGCCAAATGATATTACCACATATTCATAATATTTTCCATGAGTTTTAAAAACTGTCTTGTATACATTTGAGCGATTCATCTTCACTTGGATGTAACCTAACCTTAAAGTCAATCTTGGAGAAGATTGTAGAACCATGTAGTTCATCTAACAATTCATATAACAAGGGAATTAGGAACTTATTCTTCACTATGATTTTGTTTAATTCACACACATTCTCCAAAACTAGAAGGCTAGCATATGAAATATTTTTATTTTAAAAAACAACAGACTTCAAGTATTCTTGTACCAACTTATCAACATCCTTTTGATTTTAGTATACCTATAAGGCCTCTTATTCATTGAATTAACACCTTGCATAAATAGTCTTTTATTATCATAACCAAGAGGGTGTGTAAATAGAGATAACTAAGTTGGTTCCTCAAATATGTCATCAAACTCTTTTAACAGTTGATTCACTCCCTCCAGTAGTGAAAGTTGAGTAGCATGGGTGGTTAATGACTAGAATAGTCTTCCCTCTTCCTTACAAAGCTAAAGCATGGAGACTTGAACACTATCAACTAAGGCCTTATCAAGTTGCTACTTCTTAGTATTCTTAACACTAGTGGAAGTAAATCATCTTAACACATGCCTCTTATAATGAACCTTAAAGTTCATTGTCAACTTGGTAAAATTTCAAGTAATATGACCTAATGTTACCAGCCACTCAATACCTAAAACCGAATCACAACAATCAAATGAAACTAGTAGCATATCAGAAGTAAACATAGTCTACTAAATACACCACGTGAAGCCTTTCACCATAGAAGAAATCCTCAAGTAGAATCATTTTGTCACCACCATATTCATGGGTCTATTTCTTCAATCTTGCAACATATTTCTTGGTCACTTGAATATCCAATAAATTATTTATATTGCCACTATGTATAAGAATGTGAAAAGACCTTTTGTAATAATAAACCGTGATCTGCATGGTTTGAAAACTAACAAATTCTGTTAGTGATTCATATATATATATATATATATATATATATATATTTATGGAGCCTTTTTTCTAATTCCTAACTTAGATTGTCCATAACTTTTAATTGGTTATCCTTATCATTGATTTTTAGAACATCACTTACCATTTCTTATAAACTATATTTTGGTGAATAAGGGGTATCGCAAAAATAACAAATATCTTTACCCTTCCCTTTCATTCATATAAACAAGAGTCAAACTTTGTCCTTGACCCTCCTTTTATTGTTTATTAACACTAGTAACCACTAAACATGAAATATTAGTGGCCTTATACAATCTTGCCAAAAAAATCCTTATTTAGCATAGTTAGTTAAAACATTCTTACCAATATTTGAAAACCATTCCCTAGTCCATCCAAAAAATAGCTATCCAAATATTCCTTCGCCAAATTCAAACGCGTAATAATAACATAAATTTTTTTGTAATATTCTATGATTGAGTTCTTCTATTAGAGTTTCATCAACTCTATCATGGGATCATCACATACATTACCAATCCTTCTAATAGTAAGTTTCGTGTATATCTGTTAGAACAAGTTAGAATAGTTGGTAGTTTTAACTAGAGTCATATGTTACCGTAATGCATTCCCTTTCATATATACAATAGCAAACTTAATGTAAATATGATTAAGTGTTTATCAATAAGAAAGAAGTTATTGTATAGAGTCATTGATTCACATTCTTTTCATGAAACCTAGGAAAATCAATTCAAACAACTTCAGTTCCACAAATATTAGAAGAAGATCCCTAAGAATTATAAGATCCCTGATTCTCACCACCCACTCTTAGAGATCCAAATGTATCTCCCCCTCTTCTATTTAAGCAATTCTTGCAATGTTTATTTCTTTTATAGAATCTCGTAAAGTTCTCTCTAATGACCTCGCCAGTTCTGCCAACTAAGTCTCTAATCAAGCTATTACTCGACCTTTCAAATCCTTTATTTTTATCACATTGCGAGTGACATCTTACATTTGAAGACTTCTAAAAAAAATTATACAAACAAATACTAATTGTTATAACAATTCTTAGTGCTAGGAATTTATTATAACTCACATAACTTAGATGGAATAACAAGAAACCTTATAATTGAAAAGGTTATGAAATGTTATTAATTATTGAAAGTGATCAAGATATATAGTAAAATAAATTACTAGTCAATTATTTGGCATTTACCTTCCAAAACTGTGCTTAACACTTCCTAAAAAAAATATATTTAACTAACTCTATTTGTCCAATTTACACTTACACTATTCAACTCATTTTACATTTTACTAATTGTAAATTCTATTCTTTATTTTATAATGACAGTTGTAATCGGGAACCAATAAATTGGTTGTAAGAAATATTCATAGATGAAATTGGAAATAGAAGAAATTGGTTTATGTGATCTGGTGTGCGCAAATGAGAATGGAAAAATAATATAGAAACTGATTGAAATAAGAGTTGTGCAATATGAATCTGTAATTAGACCTGATGAAATATTGTTAGTGTTTCGCATTATGTTGGCATGGTTTATGTTTAAAATTTTGTAATAGAAAATAAAATATTAAACAATATAAGATGACAATTAACCTCATACAATAATTGTAATGACTTTAATTAGAGTCCCATGAAGGACAGTGTGAAAAAATTAAAAGAAGTTGCATAATTTTTAACATGTGTTACAATTTAATTGGTGGGATGGAGTTTGGATTAACATTGTGAGATAGGTGATTTTCATCTTAGAAAACTGTGCAATCTTCCATTGTAGAGAAAAAAACAAAGGAAAAAGGATGAAAAAAAGACAGAATAAAGTGAATATATATATATATATATATATATATATATATATATATATAACTCGAAAGCACTGTCCAAGGCTGGACAATTTTATAACACTATTGATTGCAATACTCCTTGAAAAGAAACCCAATCCATGACACCCGGTATGCTAAATTTGGTATGTGATATCAGGATTATTAAGAGAATTTTATATGTAAGTTATATGTATATATACTTCATGAGAAATAGTTAATATGGTCGAGAAAGAAGTAGAATTATAGTGAATGGTACGATTTTTTTTTTCTTTTTCAAGTATTTTATTATGAATAACTGAATTGTAATAATGTAGTTTGTTAGTTAGTTTAATAAATTTTTATTTGGTATAATGTATTTATAAGGGTCGAGTACCTTTTCTTCTATTCCTTTTTTATTCTTTCTCAACATGTTTTAGTCTCTTTTTCGGTCTGTTTTTTACTCCTTCAGGACCGTGTGAGGGAGTACCTGAATTTACGTTCCGACACTCAAGTCAGTAATGAGTAAATATAAGGTTTTGGAGTTGAGAATTCAGTATGAGAGAATATATCTGATAGGTACCATTTATTTATAGTATGACTTTTGTAACAAATTACCTTAGTATATCTCAACTTATATATTTGATATATTGTAGATATTATATCTTGTGAATATCTTATATTTTTTGAATATCTTATATTTTGTAGATATTAACTAACAGATGCAATATTAACTGATATGCTTATCTTGTGGAGCATAACTTGTTGGGCCCAAGTTATTGAATTTGGTGAAGTTGGGCTATTCCAGTACACAAGCCTCCCAAGTTGTAAAGGTCATAGGACTAAAATGACTGAATGGTTCCGACCGTGGGGTTTTCGGCTCTCGGTTGACTTTATGATTTTTGTGGCATGATGTGTTATGAACTTTGCTTGTGTTTAATTAGATTGCCTCTTTAATTTGGCCTTAAGCACATTCTTTGGCCTAGTTCGGGTGTGGCCGAGTGGCTCTTCCACTTTTAGGTTATTCGAACCAGGGATAGATGAGTGACTATTCCACTTTGGGATTAATCGAACTCGGGCTGGACCGAGTAATTGTTCCGCATTGTCGGTAATCTATTCTAGAAGCATCAAGTCATTGTTCCACTTTGACGTTAATCAAACTCGGGAAGGACTGAGTGATTGTTCTACTGTAGTCAAACTCGGGCGAATCAGGTGATTGTTCTGTTTCGGCTTTAATCAAACTTGACTAGACCGAGTGATTATTTTGTTTCGTCTTTAATCAAACTCCGGTAGATTGAGTGATTGTTCTACTTTGGATTTAATCGAACTCAAAAGTACCGAGTGATAGTTCCGCATTGGAGGTAGTCGAACTCGGGTGGATTGAGTGATAGTTTTGCATTGGCGAATTTTGATCTCAGGCAGATTGAGTGATAGTTTCGCATTGGCGAATTTTGATCTCAGACAGACTGAGTGATTCCTTCGCATTAGCGGATGTTGATCTTGAGCTGACCGAGTGATTGCTACCCATTGGCGAATATTGAACTCGGAGGGACCGAGTACTTCATACCGCATTTGTGGGTTTCTATCTCGGGCGGACAAAGTGTTTCAAACTTGGAGTTAACCAAATGATTTTACTCTAGGGTTGTGGTTGATCCGAAAGTCGTATGTTGACTAAAATAGACTTGGAAATGACTTATTTAAGTCATAGTTGACCGAGATTGGCTCATAAATGACTTGTTTAAGTCATAGTTGACCGAGGCGTACTCGAGACTGACTTGTTTCAGTCATTGTTGATCAAGGTTTTACTCAGAGATGACTTGTTTCAGTCATGGTTGACCGAGGTTTTACTCAGAGATGACTTGTTTAAGTCATAGTTGATCGAGGTGTACTCGGTGGTGACTTGTTTTAGTCATAGTTGATTGAGGTTTTACTCGAAGATGACTTGTTTTAGTGATAGTTGACCGAGGTTTTACTCGAAGATGACTTGTTTCAGTTATGGTTGATCGAGGTTTTACTCGGAGATGACTTGTTTCAGTCATGGTTGACCGAGGTTTTACTCGGAGATGACTTGTTTCAACCATAATTGATCGAGGTTTTACTTGGAGATGACTTATTTTAGTCATGGTTGACCGAGGTTTTACTCGAAGATGACTTGTTTTATTCAAAGTTGGATGAGATTTTACTCGGAGATGACATGTTTCAGTCATAGTTGGTCGAAGTTTTACTCGGAGATGACGTGTTTTATCAAAGTTGGCCGAGATTTTACTCGGAGATGACGTGTTTCTGTCAAAGTTGGACGAGATTTTACTCGGAGATGACGTGTTTCAGTCAAAGTTGGTCAAGATTTTACTCGGAGATGACGTGTTTCAGTCAAAGTTGACGTAGATTTTACTCGGAGATGATGTGTTTCAGTTAAAGTTGGCCAAGATTTTACTCAAAGATGACGTGTTTCAATCAACGTTGGCTGAGATGGATTTGGGCTTGAATGACTTAACTCTTTTATTTGGAGTTAAATACTTCTTGCGAAGTTGATGATGTGTTTCATTTCGGGATGTGAGAAACATGACCTTTTGAAATTCCACCATGTTTCCTGTAGTGTCATTGTAATAAGAATGTAATAAAAGTTTTTTGTTTGAAATGTACCTGACAGTAGCTACAACTGCAAATTGGTTCTGCTTTTGGTATTGAAGAAATAACAATTGATCTCATTGTATTTGTTAATGTTGATGATAATGATGTGCTTTTCTAAAACTTTTTAAAGTATAATAATTGTGGTGACCTAGATTATGAACCCTCACTTTGTGGTGATGAGGATAACACTCTTTTGGAGCTACTCTCTGAGGTAGCAACATATGTTGGCTACTTTTAGAAAGGATGTAAAACTGATTTTACTTCCCAAGTACAAAAGTCCAAATCGTTATATCATCAACTTTTTTTAAGAGGGAGAGTTTTCTCAACCATTCCTCGAACCACCTCAAAAGGATCCATCTGTGTCCACTTCTTTCTCCCAATTAGCTATAGCCTTTGGGCGTATAGTTTTAAGGATGAGGTAGGCATGGCATGTGACTGAGTAGTAAAAAATTGTCAAAATTTTTCTGCAAGATAAACTACTTGAGAAGTGATACCAGAATTGGATGAATGCTCAATTGGAGAAGTAATAAATTGCCATGGAGGTATTTGTTGAAACTTTAACAATTTTGGGCATTGTACTTTCCAATAATCTTTTTCTTTACAATAACTACATTCATCACCACCAACATTTCCTTGAAATATACCCTTATCAAATGGGGTAATAAAGATTGATGGAGGAGTAGAGAGAATTCCTTTATTAGAAATATCCTCCTTTTTAACATTTCCCTGAAATTCACCCTTATCAAATGGGACAATAGAGATATATGGAGGAGTAGAGAGAATTCCTTTATTAGAAATATCCTCCATTTTAACATTTTCATGAAATTCACCCTTATCAAATGGGACAGTAAAGATATATGGAGGAGTAGAGAGAATTCCTTTATCAGAAATATCCTCCTTTTTACTTTTTAATATTTTCCTAAAATTCACTCTTATCAAATGAGAGAATAAAGATGGATGGAATATAGAAAATTCTTTTATTAGAAATATCCTCCTTTTTTAACATTTTCCTGAAATTTACACTTATTAAATGGGACAATACATATTAATGGAGGAATAGAGAAAATTCCTTTATCAGAAATATCCTCCCTTTTTATATTTTCCAAATTACAGCACCAAATTGCACAACGGAATAAATCTCCTAGGTTGAATTGCAAATAATGTTAAGACAGATTAAATTACCTTACAGAAACTCTAATCACGAGTCTAATTTTTATTTCTTTTTTTGGAAAATCAATTGAAGCATCTTTCGTTCGTGGAGATGCCGACCGACTAGCTCATCTCCTCTTAGTGTGATGATGCCATGTGACAATATGCTAAGCCACTTTAGCCATTTTATTTTTTGATACTGTTTGTGTATAAAAAAGTTTCATGAAAAAGTTTCATGGAAAATTCACTAATAATAGAAAAATAACACTAACCATGAATCCAAACTTCAAATTGTCCATGATAATGCCGATTTTAAACTGAAGAAAGTGGTGACTCCTCGATTCTTGTTACTAGATTCGCTTCATACACTACAAAAATAAGTTCAATTATCCATGACATATTTCCCACAATTTTTTTTGTGGAAAAAAATTAATTACCCGTTGAATATTTCCCACAAATTTATTTTTATGGAAATTTTTCATAAATTTATTTGTGAGAAATTTTTCATAAATTTATTTGTGAGAAATTTTTCATAAATAATTATTTATGAAAAATTTTCCATTAATTTGTTCATGAGAAATTTCCTATGGATTTGTTTGTAGGAAATTTCCCAAGGACTTTTTGTGGAAATAATTTCCTACTAGTCTTTTACCTACAAAATTTGTGGTGGTAGGAAATTTGTGATAGATTAGTGGGTAAATTGTATTTCCCGCTAATTTTAAGTATTACCCTCAAACTTTGTTTCATGAGAAATAAGATATTTTTGTAGTGATATCCTTGATCTCCTTTAGGATAGCCTCTATCAGCAGCCTTTCTTCTTGGGGAGAGACCTTAGTTGGCCTCCTGGACTCTTCTTGACTCATATTCCTGGTGATCGCCATAGCTTTGAATGCACTCGGCTTCACGGTGGGTGCCAGCATGCACTTACAAGGGCCAAGTAGCTTTTCTACTACTCCTTTTTTTTTCCTTCTCAGCCCTCTATAGTCTCCTTCTCGGTCTGCTCTTGACTCCTTCAGAACCGCGTGAGGGGGGTACCTATGTTTACACTCCGATGCTCAAGTGTGTAATGAGTGAGTACAGGGTTGAATTGAGAATTCAGTATGAGAGAATATACCTGATAGGTACCATTTATTTATAGTATTATTTTTGTAACAAATTACCTTAATGTATCTCAACTGATATATTTGATATCTTGTGCATATCTTATATCTTGTGAATATCTTATATCTTGTGAATATTTTATATCTTGTGAATATTTTATATCTTGTGAATATCTTATATCTTGTAAATATCTTATATCTTGTGAATATTTTATATCTTGTGAATATCTTATATCTTGTGAATATCTTATATCTTTTGGATATCTTATATCTTGTAAATATTAACTAGCAGATGCAATATTAACTTATACGCTTATCTTGTGGGACGTAACTTATTGGGCCCAAGTTATTGGATTTGGTGGAGTTGGGCTATTGTAGTACATATATATACTCCTGCTCTTTTGTTGTATTGATTATAATCAAATAATGAAAATTCAGTTTACTGGTATTGGCTCTATTCATCGCTATTTGATCAACACATTACTATAACAACCTGCACTAGTTCCTTGCACTAGGCATACGAGTTTTTGGACCACTGTGCTTGAACATGCGGGTGGTGCAATCTCATTATGGTATCATAGCGGGTTAATTTTCGCTCTCTACTCTCTTTTCATATTCCTATTGATGCTATTTCATATAAACATTACATTCTTGCATTAAATCTTTGACGATTCTTGAATATGGGAACCATCCCCAATGAAGTCGATAATCATTTGAACCTTATTAGACCTTTTTATATCCATCAAAGAGAAAATCCTAGATTGTGCTTGTCAACCCGCAACATAATGAGACAAATTATCACACTAGAAGCCAGGCAATGAAGAGAGCACTACTAACAAAGAAAAAAAAATTCAAATTCGTTAATGGAGCTATTGATCAACCCGATCAAAGTGATCCTCTCTACGATGCATGGGACAGTGTAATGTGATGATCATCTCATGGATCACCTGTGCGATGAACGAACAGATCGCGAGAGCATCATATACATTGATAAAGCTGAAGAACTGTGGAACAACTTGGAGGAACTTTTCTTAAAGGGAGATCACTTTCATATCTCCGATTTACTCCAAGAATTGCACTCCATATGCGAAGGTGAGAGCGTCTCTTAAACTTCATAGACTTGAATATTTTATCAGAAGAATTAGACTTTGTTAGGCAAAATCTTTAATGCACTTGTGAGGTAAAGTGTAAGTGCAATCTCATTAAGGTGATCGTGGGTTACAAAGAATCAGAATATGTGATTTGTTTCCTAAAGGGACTCAATGATGTTACACTACTGTGAGAACTCAAATATTGATAATGGAACCTCTTCCAAGCATCAATCGGGAATTTTCACTCGTCATGCACCAAGAAAGGAAAATGGGGAGTGAGAATCAAATTGAAAACAAGACGTTCATCAATTCTATAAACTCTCAGAAAAACTAGAAGCAACAAAAAGGCACCAAAATTTTGGAAAACCAATTTCAAGAACAAGAACAAGAATCAAGGAAAACAATGCAACCACATAGTTGAGGAGTTTTATTCAAAACTTAGTTTCCCTCCATGGTATAAACAAAGGAATGAGCATTATATCAATCACATTGCTTATGAAAATTCAAGAAGTACGGTTGAAAGCAAGAAAGAAGAAATGCCTACAAAGAATCAAAGGGAAAACCAGGAAGAATTGCAACTGACAAAGGATCAATTTCTGCAGATCCTTAGGTTGCTACATGATTCCAAGATTGACCACAAAGTAGATAATGTAATTGGTGAGTCATCCTTTAAAGCTAGTGAAGAAGGTAAGCATGTTTTGAAAACTTGGATCATAGATACGGTGTAATTGACCATGTAGCTAATGACATTTCTCTTTTTACATGCTTCTTTAGAATCAAACCTATAACTATTAAATTGTTGAATGGCAATCTGATCACTGAAAAATATGCTAGCATTATGCAAATCTCTAAAGCACTGATCCTATACAATTTTATACATACCCAAATTTAATTACAATCTACTGTTCAAAAGCTTATTGAATCTTTAAATTGCAAACTAAATTTTTCTCACAAGCTTTGCCAGATCCAAGATGTGATTTCTCTAAGGTTGATTGGAGAAGTTAAGCTGGTTGATGGACTGTACTACCTGCAAGCATCAACTAAAAATCAAATCCATGCAATAGTTACATGTGACAACTCCAAGAAATTAGATATCAACCTTTGGCACCATAGGTTGGGACATCCATTCGACAAAATTCTTCAATTTATGAGTGATGTATTTCCTTACATAAATTTTGAAAAAACTGAAATTTGTGACTAATGTCACTATGCTAAACAACACATGTTTCCTTTTTCACACAATGATATTAAAATTGAACATTTTCTTGATTTAATTCATGTGTTTATACGGGGATCCTCAACTGAATCATTTATTCGTGGTCATAGATATTTCCTTACCATAGTAGATAACTATAGTAGGTCAAGTTGGGTTTTCTTAATGAAAAATAAATTTGAAACTAGGGAAGTTTTAGAGAATTTTGTTTTACTGATGCATAATCAATTCAACGTTAAAGTCAAAATTAGGTTTGATAATGACCAGGAATTCATTTGCACATATCTTTATAATAAGCATGGTATTAATCATCAAACTACATGCGTAGAAACACCCTAACAAAATGTTTCCCGCAATCTATTATATTCTAAATTATTGGTCTTATGTTGTTTTCTATACTATGTATATCATAAATAGATATGTTACTGCTATAGTAAATCGTAAAACACCTTATGAAATGATCTTTAAAACTGCACCAAATCTTCTCAATTTAAAAGTCTTTGGATCATTATGTTTTGTGTTATCAAGTGGCATCAAGACGGGGGGGTGAATTGATATTAAAGTTAAAGCCTTTTTAGAATAAAGCCCTTTTCAATTTTCCTTAAAAAATATATCCTCTTGATTATTAATTAGTCTTAGCAGATAAATAAAAACGCAACGGAAAATTAAGAAAGATAAGGAAAAGAAGAGAGACACCCAGAATTTATACTGGTTCGGGTTAACACTTTTAACCCAACATCCAGTTCCCAAATCACCTCAAACCGAGATGATTTCCCACTCTTATATTTTAATTCTTCACAAATTACAACCACCAATTATCAGTGAAACATGTAAAAAGGAAAATTAAAATCCTTACTATCTCTTGAACCCACAAGAGAATACCCACTCTTCCTTGAGTCCCACAAGGGAGTAAAAACTTCCTTGAATCACACAAGGAAGAAAAGCTTACCTCCTCTGAACAGCCTCAGAGGAAGATCAGAAAATTAAAATAAATGTCACCTGTATGTGAAGATATCAAATTGTGGCACTGCTCTGCTCAGGATTTCTCAAAAGCTTGTAAAGATCACTTCTTTTTCAAAACAATATTCTCCTTTTCAAAAATAATAATTTTTGTGACTCAGTTCAGGAGAGAAGAAGAAATATGAAAAAGATAGATGTTTTTCCTGATGTCATTCAAAAGCTTTAAATAAGAAAAGATATAAAAATATTTTTAATTCAAAATTTGATACACAGAATCATCTCCAACGTTCAGAATATTATATAAAAGATATTCCAAGATTTTCGGAGGATTCTGTGCAACGTTTATAATTTTCGAAAATCCACGAACATAATCGATTATCTTAAATACATAATCGATTATCCCCGCGTTGATAAGCTTTTAAAATCACAGATAATCGATTATCACCGAATGTCACATTTTCCAAATTGCTCATAATCGATTATGTAATCGATTATCACCGCAAGTACCAATTTCTGAAAAAGCTCATAATCGATTATGTAATCGATTATTACCGAAAGGCACATTTTCTATTTTCAAAGATATAATCGATTATCTAATCGATTATTGCCGAATCAAATGCTTTTCCATTTTCTCAAAGCATAATCGATTATATAATTGATTATTGCCGTATAAAAAACTTTGCTTTTCAAAAAATCTGTCCATAATCGATTAGCTAATAACCATAATCGATTATTGTGTCTTTAAAAAAATTTTAATAATAAGTAAATTTACTTTTGAGAATCTTCTAAGCAGAGTTGTGTTCCTTTTTTATTCTCACTTCTAAATCTAATCTAGTTGTCTTCCTTGATTCTTTGCTTGCTTCTGGTCTTGATATGTTGAACACTTTTGCACATTTTGATAGTCTTGATCATTATGAAAATTCTTGAACAGAATGACAACAATCTCCTTCTGTGATAACAATCTCCCCCTTTTTGATAATGATCAAGGAAAAAATTAAGTGTACCTGTGTGCTGAAATAAATCCATAAACTTTTGAAAAATATTAGTACTCATTAGTATATTTTATAATTCATTGCTCCCCCTGCTTATGAAAATAATTCAATAATCCAAAATTTAAATGAATAAGCAGTAAGCAGTAACACAGATCAATACCAGAATCAAGAATCAACACATCAGAGAAATCAAATAAGGAAATCAATACATAGCAAACAGCACAGAACACTTAGAATTTCTCGCCCTTTTTAATTAGATCATAAATTAAAAAGAAAAAAAACTAAGTTAAATAAAGAATCCTAATCCTAAACGTCATCATCATCATGTCCCTGATCTTGAGACTCCCGCAACTCACGCTCCACAGAAGAGATGCGGTGTGAAAAGTCTTCAGAGCTCCTCCTTATAGTGGTATTTAGTTCCTCAAAGCTAGTCCTCACATAGGAATCTAAATTTGCAGACTGTTGTTGAAGAGCTTGATACCTCTGTTCAGAGACAGCACTAAAATCCACTTGCCATTTCTGAATGTTTTCCAGCATTTGCAGATACTGGTCAGGAAGAACTGCTTGATGTGGGGGATGAGGTCTATCTTCATCCATAGCAGCTGGAGCACCTTCTTGCTCAGCAGGAGCAACCCACACATCATCAACCTGTTGGAGTCCCATCTTATTCAGTACATTTCTTCCAATAGTACTGTGGCTGTCCATTACAATATGTGACTGTCCTTCAATAGAGACACCACAGTGAATCAAAATCCTTGTAATAAACAAGGCATATGGCAGATGAGAATGAAGTCTTTGAGCCTTAAGCATATAATCTATGATAATGGTAGGCCAATCCAAGGACAAACCATTTTTGATGCCATACATCAATAATAAATCTTCAGTAGTGAGCTGGGCATGATTAGATCCTCTAGGACATATTACCCAACTTATGATATAGGCCAGTAGACGTTCATTGACACGCATAGGACCTGTCCTATATAGATTAAAATTTCCCTGATAATTTTCTTTCAAATATGACCTGTAAACTTTCATTTTATCGAAGCCTTCATATCCAACAGTTATATTGACCCCATCATCAAGAATAGGAACTTTAGCAACATTTAGCCAAATATCATTATCTAAGTAGATATCAATACCTTTTACTCGTGATTTGACTCTACCATTGTCCCTTGTCAAGTTGCAGTAGAATGTGCGGATCAAGTCTGGGTAGTACTGCTCATTTGAGTAAACTCCCCCTACAGTAATGCGTCCCAACTCCACAAGATGTTTTAATCCTTGTGCCTGTAATAACTCCTGAAACTCAAAACCTTCATGCCTGAAAAAGTTAAGAGATAGATGCTTTGGAGGAACGATTTTCCTGGTTTTAAAGTCTAGGATAAACTGAGGATGAATTTCTTCATCCGAAATCCAGCTACTCAAGTCATGAGCGCGTTCCACAACAGGCTCTTGAGGAGGAGAGACATGTTCTCTACGTCTTCTCCTAAGAGATAACTTTCTGCTAGGATGAGATGAGGATGCCATGGAAAATAACACAGAAGAACAAGAATAAAGATGCAAAGAGATGATGGTTTAAGAAGTGGTAAAGAGAAGATCCAATTGTGTTGCTTAAATAGAGGTTTCCAAGTGCATTTCAAGAATATTACCGTTTGAAAACGGCTAGTTTTTCAAGTTTCAAGGAAAAAACGGCTAGTTTGACCAATTTTTACGAAGTCTGACGCGCATAATCGATTAAGGTTTAATGATAATCGATTATCCAAACCCAGATAATCGATTATACTATGAACATAATCGATTATTATATGTACGAATCAAGCAAAGTGAAAACAATCCAGATAATCGATTATGGTGAGCACATAATCGATTATTAGCGCATACATTTCACAACATTTCTCACAATTTATCAGCAAAGATCACAAAGACTTAACATCCAATATTGGATGTTAAGTCTTTGTGAT
>BDMB01000094.1:0-181685 GCA_016859785.1 Macrotyloma uniflorum | reverse complement strand
CTGGAAAATTTTTTGACCATTAAAGAAAAATCATCATTATCAGTCTCACCTTCGTTTTCAGTGTCGGACTGCTCAGTTTTGAATGCTAGGTTTTTCTTTTTGTAGTTGTCCTCTCCATTCTTTAATCTTTGTAGTTCAAGTTCATGCTCTCTAAGTTTTCCGAATAATGTTGCTGTGTCCATTTTGGTCAAATCTCTCGATTCCGTGATGGCTGTAACTTTTGGTTGCCAGTTTCTGTCCAGGGACTTCAGTATCTTTGTGTTGAGTTCTTCCTTAGCAAAACTCCTTCCCAAGGCTTCCAGGTGATTTACAATATGTGTAAACCTTGTCTGAAAGTCTCCAATACCTTCATTCAATGCCATGGTTAAAAGTTCGTACTCTTGTTCAAGGTGTTCTTCCTTGCACGCTTTACTTCTTCTGTACCTTCATGTGTGACCTCTAGTGTGTCCCACATTTCCTTGGCCGTCTTGCACCTGGAAATCCTGTAAAATTCACTAAGGGTTAGTGCAGAAACAATGACATTCCTTGCCCTTACATCGTATTGGGCTCCTTTGTTTTCATCTGGAGTCCACTAAAGAAACTGCTTTGGTGTTGATCCTTCAGCTGGCGTTGTCATTGGCACGAACGGACCGTTTTGCACTGCATCCCAAACTTCATAATCGAGAGTCTGAAGAAAAATCTCCATCCTTGCCTTCCAGAACGGGTAGTTGTCTCCTTCAAATAGTGGAGGTCTGTTGATCGACGCTCCTTCCCTGTAAATCTGATTCTGCATAGACATCTCACAAGATCGATTAGAAATATCTTATCAAACCTGTCTCTGATACCACTTGTTATCAAGTGGCATCAAGAGGGGGGGGTGAATTGATGTTAAAGTTAAAGCCTTTTTAGAATAAAGCCTTTTTCAATTTTCCTTAAAAAATATATCCTCTTGATTATTAATTAGTCTTAGCAGATAAATAAAAACGCAACGGAAAATTAAGAAAGATAAGAAAAAGAAGAGAGACACCTAGAATTTATACTGGTTCGGGTTAACACTTTTAACCCTACATCCAGTTCCCAAATCACCTCCAACCGAGATGATTTCCCACTCTTATATTTTAATTCTTCACAAATTACAACCACCAATTACCAGTGAAACATGTAAAAAGGAAAATTAAAATCCTTACTATCTCTTGAACCCACAAGAGAATACCCACTCTTCCTTGAGTCCCACAAGGGAGTGAAAACCTTCCTTGAATCACACAAGGAAGAAAAGCTTACCTCCTCTGAACAGCCTCAGAGGAAGATCAGAAAATTAAAATAAATGTCACCTGTATGTGAAGATATCAAATTGTGGCACTGCTCTGCTCAGGGTTTCTCAAAAGCTTGTAAAGATCACTTCTTTCTAAAAACAATATTCTCCTTTTCAAAAATAATAATTTTTGTGACTCAGTTCAAGAGAGAAGAAGAAATATGAAAAAGATAGATGTTTTTCCTGATGTCATTCAAAAGCTTTAAATAAGAAAAGATATAAAAATATTTTTAATTCAAAATTTGATACACAGAATCATCTCCAACGTTCAGAATATTATATAAAAGATATTCCAAGATTTTCGGAGGATTCTGTGCAACGTTTATAATTTTCGAAAATCCACGAACATAATCGATTATCTTAAATACATAATCGATTATTCTCGCGTTGATAAGCTTTTAAAATCACAGATAATCAATTATATAATCGATTATCACCGAATGTCACATTTTCCAAATTGCTCATAATCGATTATGTAATCGATTATGTAATCGATTATCACCGCAAGTACCAATTTCTGAAAAAGCTCATAATCGATTATGCAATCGATTATTACTCAAAGGCACATTTTCTATTTTCAAAGATATAATCGATTATTGCCGAATCAAATGCTTTTCCATTTTCTCAAAGCATAATCGATTATATAATCGATTATTGCCGTATCAAAAACTTTGCTTTTCAAAAAATCTGTCCATAATCGATTAGCTAATAACCATAATCGATTATTGTGTCTTTAAAAAATTTTAATAATAAGTAAATTTACTTTTGAGAATCTTCTAAGCAGAGTTGTGTTCCTTTTTTATTCTCACTTCTAAATCTAATCTAGTTGTCTTCCTTGATTCTTTGCTTGCTTCTGCTCTTGATATGTTGAACACTTTTGCACATTTTGATAGTCTTGATCATTATGAAAATTCTTGAACAGAATGACAGCAATCTCCTTCTGTGATAACATTTTGCTTCCACCATTGAAAGGAATAGAAGCAAGTTTGACTCGAGAGCAAGAAGTGTGTCTTTTTGGGTTTCAAAAATGGAACCAAAGGGTATACTATGCTGAACATTCACTCTAGAGAGATTTTTATCTCAAGGAATGTTCACTTTTATGAACACATATTTCCTTTCAAAGACATATCTAATACTAAAATCCAGGGGGAGGAGGAAGAATGTGACACGGCTAATCAACTCATTGAAGTTCCAAATGCTAATTTAAGATACCAATCTCATACAATGATGACTTAAGCAGTAATCAAGAGAATGACTCACAAGAGGAAGAGGCAAACATTCCTAGAAGATCCTCAAGGGTAAGACGTGCACCTACTTTTTTAAAGGATTATCATCACACAATTATTAATACTACTGAATTAGATGAAGGTAATAACATAGGTAAAAATCTCTATCCAATTTCTTCTTTTCTAAGTTATGAAAAATTGTCTGCAAATCAGAAACTTCTCCCTAGCAATATCTAACAATTATGATCAAGCCAAATCAGCACCTGTGTGGCACAAAGCTATGTAGTAAGAATTAAACAGCTTAGGATCCAACAGGACTTGGATAGTCACTGATCTCCCTCCTGGTAAAAAGCCCATTAGATGCAAATGGTTATATAAAATCAAATATAGGGCCAATGGAGAAATTGAGAGGTACAAGACTCGCTTAGTAGCCAAAGACTACACCCAATTAGAAGGTATAGACTATTTGGATACATTTTCACTTATTGTCAAATTAACTACCATTCACTAGCTCTTAACTATTGTTGCAGCACAAGACTAACATCTCCATCAGCTAGATATAAATAATGTCTTTCTTTGTGGGGACTTAAATGAAGAAGTGTATATGGATCTTCCCTTAGGGATAGCCCAAGATGGACCTAATCGAGTTTGTAAATTTCTAAAGTCATTGTATGAGCTGAAATAGGCCAACCAACAATGGTTTTCCAAACTCTCCTCAACACTCCAAGATATCGGGTTCATCCAATCTTCATATGATCATTCCCTCTTCATAAAAAGATAGAAAAGTTGTTTACTGCACTGTTAGTATATGTGGATGACATCATACTAGCTGGGAATTCTCAATCTGATAGCAATAGATCATTGAGTTTCTAGATCAAAGGTTCAAGGTGAAGGATCTTGGGAAGTTGAAGTTCTTCTTAGGCTTCAAATATTTTAGGAATAAAGATGGAATATACATCAATCAAAGGAAATATGTGCTTGACCTATTAGCAGAATTTGGACTTCTTGCAACAAAAGATACCAAATCACTGTTTGATCAAGGAACTCTCATGAATGATATTGGTGCCTAACAACACCTCATTGGAAAACTCATATATTTAACTAACATCAGACCTGACATTAGCTTTGGAATTCAACATCTCAATCAATTCATGAAGGCTCCCAGCATACAGCACCACAAAGCTGCTCAACGTGTGCTGAGATATATAAAGTATGCACCAACACAATGCTTGTTTTTCTCCAAGAACTTTGATATGCAGCTCAAAACCTTTAGTGTTCTAATTGAACTGCATGTCCCAACACCAGACGATCAACTACAGGTTATTGTGTCTTTCTATGATCATGTCTTATATGTTGGAAGTCTAAGAAGCATAATACTGTTTCCCATTCATCATTAGAAATTGAATATAGAGGCCTTGCATTTACCCCTTGCAAAATTCAATGGCTCAATTATCTATGACATGATCTCAACATTCCACCTTCAGTTGTAGCATTATATTGTTATAGTTAATCCGCCGTGCATATAGCAACTAATCCCATGTTTCATGAAAGAACAAAACACATTGACATTGAATGTTATGTAGTTCGTGAGGTCAAAACTGGATTATTTCAATTACTCCCTATCCCCTTCAAACAATAACTCACAAACATTCTCACCAAACCACTCGAGAGACACACTTTTGAACACCTTGGCATCCAAGCTTCATGTTCTTAACATTTACCATGCAGCTTGTGGGACTATTATGAATAACTGAATTGTAATAATGTAGTTTGTTAGTTAATTTAATAATTTTTCATCATGTATATATACTCCCGCTCTCTCGTTATATTGATTATCATTAAATAATGAAAATTCAGTTTACTATTGGTTTTTTTCATCCCTGTTTGATCAACACGTTACTGTAGCAACCTGCACCAGTTCCTTACACCAAGCATACGAGTTTTTGAATCGCTGTGCTTAATCATGCGGGTGATGAAACCTCATTATATTTAAAAAAACTGCAACATGAAGTTGGAATAACTTCTTTGGATGAAATCATTTAACTTGGTAAATCTCAAACTTTCACAATCCAAAATTTACAAATAAGAAACTTTGTTATTACAAATGATGGGTACTTGAGTTTCTTAATTAAAATCTAAGTTTTGATCTTCGACTTAAGTATGGAATCTTAACTGGAAATACTACTTTACATTAAAAAATAGATCGATATGGTAAGAGGGAAGCTATATCTTCTCATTATAAAAAAAAAAAAAATTACAATACGTGTAAATTCTGAATTAAATGTAACATGTATGTATGGTTGACTTTAACTTTGCAAAACTGAAGCCAGTTGTCACACTAGACCTCAATGTCTGCTTAGTTCTGCACCAAGTAAAACGCACCTACTAACTAAAGACAAGAAAAATAAGCAACAATACCAAGGGCCATATCAACCAACACGTTGGCATGTCAACCTTAAAGCCAAGAAAGTGGCTACCACGTTTTCACCATCAACCCCTACCTTATATACGTGCACCACTCTCTCACATTAATGCATCAAACATACATAACCAACCCAATCTGGCATTGCAAACTGATGAAACATGAGGCTCCACTACCTCACCCTTTTCCTTCTCTTGGTCCCTTTGAACTTGAGCACCATTTATGGGTTCTCTCCACAAGCAACTGTGCCCAATACATCATTCAAGTCCTTACCCCCTGAGGCCTTGCTCTCCATTAGTCACTATCACACAACATGTCCTGCTGCTGAAGGCATCATCTCAGAGAAGGTTGCTGCTTGGGTTAAGAACGACCCCACTTTGGCCCCATCCATCATACGCCTTCATTTCCATGACTGTGCTGTTAGAGTAATTACTCACATAACCCAACATCTCTTTAAATTTGGCATCTTCTGTTTCCTATTTTCATTTTTCCTTTAGGGTACCCTTGAATTGACCAAGTGCATCTTCATTCATACATCACTTTTACTCGCTACGTGATACATAGTGAGGGTCCAGTTGAAAAAGAAAAGTTTTTGTCTTTTCTGACGATAAATATTCATATTTAATTTGGATCCTTTTGACTTCGTAGTCATACATGGTTAAAAAAAATGATAAAAAAAGAGCAGCAAATGATTAGAGAAAAATGGTTGAAGTCTAGCTTTTAAAATAATTGTTACAGAATTAATACATTGTAATTTGCTCCTAAAATTTAGTTTAAAAGAATATAGTAATATAGGTAGCAACCTTACTGCTTAATTTTGATACAAGGAAAGGATAAAGATTTTGTTTCACTGTCACCCAGTTAAAAATCATTTAAATATTTGTTTGGTAGGATTCGTAAATATTTCAAAGTAATTAAATATGATCATGCATGAGCCGAAGAGTGATAAAAACATTTATAATTGCCAATAAAAAAAAAATAAGGATATCATCACAATTTGAAGTAAAATATGATACGTTACAGGACTATTTCTAAGATGTTGATAATAACTGTGATGTTGTTGGGACCAGAACTTATTTCTGGATTGAAAATTGGATCACATGCAGATCTTGGTCCCATCATTGTCAGGATGATGACAATCAAAGCTTACTCGAAACACAAACAATAAATAACCGGACCGCGATGCTACACATTTGCACTTTTATTTGTCCAAAATCACTTTCTGCTCCTCATTTCTACACAACTTTCAGTCATTATTTTACTTCAATAAAATAATTATTTTTATTTTCCAAAATCCAATGGATTACATTTAAGTAATATTAGTCTCATACACACATAAAACATTATTAGTTATCCACATGTAAATAGATGGCAGCTTAAAAAAATCAGTGTCAGATTGTAATTAAAATCCTCATGTTTTAACTCACTGATTATGGTTTAATATTTTAAAAATGTGATTAGAAGTGTTGACTTGAAGTGAATGTGACATGATTTGCTTTGTTTGATGATGCACATCAATTGATCAAATTAAATCAGGGATGCGATGGATCAATTTTGCTCAACCATCCAGGGAGTGAGAGGACTGCTTTAGAGAGCAGAACCCTTAGAGGTTTCGAATTGATTGATGACATCAAGGGTGAGTTGGAGAGGAAGTGTCCAACAACTGTCTCTTGTGCTGACATTCTCACTGCTGCTGCAAGAGATGCCACTCTTTTGGTTGGAGGACCATTCTGGGAAGTCCCATTTGGCCGTAAAGATGGCAAGATTTCCTTAGCAAGAGAAGCCAATTCGGTTCCCCAGGGCCATGAAAACATCACAGCTCTTATTGCATTCTTTCAAGAAAAAGGATTGGACATTCTTGACTTGGTCACACTCTCAGGTTCACACACAATTGGGAGGAGCACTTGCTCTTCTGTTATGGATAGGATTTACAACTTCAATGGGACTGGAAAGCCTGACCCCTCACTCAATGTGTATTTCTTGAAGTTGTTGAGGAAGAGGTGTAAAAGGGTGGTGGATTTGGTGCACCTTGATGTTATAACCCCTAGGACTTTTGACACAATCTATTACACAAACCTTATGAGGAAGGTGGGGTTGTTGTCAACAGATCAGTTGCTCTTTTCAGATGCAAGAACTGCTCCTTTTGTTGAAGCATTTGCAACGCAACCTTTCCTTTTCACTAGCCAGTTTTCAGTGTCAATGGTGAAGCTTGGGAATGTTCAAGTTCTGACTAGGCCTAATGAAGGTGAAATAAGGGTTAATTGTAATCATGTCAATACTGTCTAACTTGAGTCCTACTTAATATGTGGTTTATTTTATTGTTCCAATTTTACATTTGGAATGCCAATAAATGTCCATATAGCCAGAGGAATCTATTGCCTTTGGGACAGATATATGTCTCTGCTGCTATATGTTGTGTGAAACTTATCTCCTTGTTAAGTTTCTACACTAATATATTGATAAAAATTGATAATCAAATACATTTATATTTTTTAATTAAATTATATTTAAATATTTTAATGAATTTAAAAAAAATATTATTTTCTTAAAAATTAGCCGAACAATCATACATGTCGTACAATTTTTTCAAAATTTCTTGTTTTTTAACTTATTCAAAAAGATGTTTCTACCAGTGTTTTGTTGCTAAAGCTACATCTCATTGTTAATTCAATGTTAGCAATAACATGGTCTTATGAAAGTATAATCTTCTCATACTTTTGATTCTTGAAATTTTTTTCATAAGGTTTCACCTTTTCTATTTTCTCAATCTTGATATGAATATAATCATATATTACACATATTTTTGTGATCTTGGGCGCATTGTCATTTCTTTTTATTTTGTTTGTTTCCGCTTAAACGCCCTATTCATTAAAAAAATATAATAATAATAATAATAATAATAATAATATAATAATAATAATAAATAATAATAATAATATTATAATAGTATATTTAAGATCAATATTCCCTCCTAATCTTTTTTATATCTTCTTTTATGTATAATTTTTTCTTTCTACGTGATATTTATCTCTTTTTCAATTTTATTTATTAAATTTCTCTTCTTATTTTTATAAATTGATCTAATTAAACTTAAAATTCAATAAAATCGTATCCCTTTGACAAAAAAAATTCCTCATTTTCCTTTTCTTTTTGTGTCGTAAGTGAAAATTGAAATAGAATTTACGTTTTGAGTAAAGAAAAATGTGTTCACGCTTTAAAGTTGTTCTTTTAGAAACTTATAAAAGGATTTTCAGTTCTTCTATATTTTGAGTTGATATTTTATTTGTTTATCTATATTCTTATTGAATTTACTAGATTACATGATTTTGATTAATTAGATAAATTAAAAAAATCTCTTCTAAATTATTGGGTTTATTCTCTAATATTAACTTGTTTAGGGTTTTTGTATATTAGTTGAAATGCTAAGGTTGAATATTGGGTAATTCTCAAGTTTGAGTAGAAAAATTTAAAAAAAGGTTGGTTTAATATATTTGGGCCATGTTACAACTCTGTAGTCACTAACGGTATTAATGACCTAGGTGCACCTAGAAACTATTTTACATTTCTAAGGAGGAGATGGTTATCCATTAGATGAAGTTGTCACTGCATGGAAAGAGTTATCAACGAGATGAAGCCACCCCCAATAGTTGATGTGAATATGAGATGCTAGATTTATTTGTTAGATGAAGCTGCCTTAGTGGGAAAGGCTACCCATGAGGAGACGACTATTAGCAAAAATGAAACTATTCCCTAGTTCAATCATTTGAGAATCCAGTATAAAGGAAAATGATAAATAGTTAGTTTATATTTTTATTCTCTTACCAACTTTATCATTATTAATATGTGTCTGTTGTATGTATGAATATTATTTTTGTTCATGATAGTTATTATTTCCTCACTAAGTCCTAGTGACTTACCCATTCTCTCTTTCCCCTTATCAGATTCTCGCGTAGCTTATTAGTAAACTATTAGTACTTCTTGTCCTCTTTCCCTCCTTCATATTTTTAGAGGTCTCAGTTATTAGAGTGACCTTGTGTGTTTTGAGTCTGGGTACTTTTCTATAGCTATAGGGAGTCTCGACTTGAATTTATTTTTGAGTTGTGATATTTATTTAAACTTGCATGAAGTATATTAAGTATGGTGACCTTGACTGGATGCGAATGAAAACATTAGAGGGATAAGATATTTTAGAAATATTGGAAAAATAGAGGAGATTATCTATTTTATTTTATTTCTTAAATCTCTTATAAATAAATTTGTATTTAGTTGCTGATTCAAACTTGTCAGGCTAAGGGTGTTAGCTTGTGCAGTGATCATGATAATGTAGTTGGGTCGTGAAAAAATTGGTATCAAAGCCCAATTTATAGGTC
Source organism: Macrotyloma uniflorum (assembly GCA_016859785.1). Taxonomy (NCBI): domain Eukaryota; kingdom Viridiplantae; phylum Streptophyta; class Magnoliopsida; order Fabales; family Fabaceae; genus Macrotyloma; species Macrotyloma uniflorum. The sequence continues at coordinate 172,376 of BDMB01000094.1, read as the reverse complement.
CTAATAACTATAAACATAGGATGATAATAGATTCATACAAATAATTTGTGGACTCGGGTACAAGGTACTTATTATAAGTTATTACTATCCTCTAATAGTCATAAGTCTATCGTCCAATGTTTGTTTTGTGCTTATTCATCATCTAAGAAAAACTATCTAGACTTTTGTCTTAAAGTTGATAAATATTCTTCTTGTCATAGGTGAGAATGCCTCCCAAAACTAGGATTCTTACTAGAAGGGGAATTTCGAATGAGTCTGCTACACAACCTTGGGGATCCCCTCAAAGGGACATGGATAAGGTCATAGTCATGGTAGGCATGAAGACATTTTTGTTGTAGTACTTAGAGCCAAACAAAGTAACCTAAGGGTGATAGGTGGTCAATAGGGGTGACCACAAGAAACTACACAAGTAGGACAATAGATGGCGATACCAAGTATAGAGATCGTTTTTACTTTATCATAATTCTTGAAGCTAAAACCTCCCACCTATTCTGAACTAGTGCAAGTAAGGACCCATAATGGTTCATTGATGGTTTGGAGAGGTTATGGAGGGCTTTAGATTGCTCATATATTAAAGTAGTGGAATTGTCTTCATTTCAGTTGGAAGGTGACATATGACTGGTTTGATACTATGATAAGTGCAAGATTAGAAGGATGACCCCTTTTGGATTGGGTTGAGTTCTCCAAGATGTCTATGTCTCACTTTCTTATGGAAAGTGTTAGAGACAACTTAGTTTATGAGTTTGAGTGGTTAGAGTAGATTGAGGGTATGTTAGTTTCAGGTTACAATGCTTGTTTCACACATCTATCTATGTATGTTACTTATCCTATATTGTAAGAGATGCACATCAAGAGATTCATTAAAGAATTAAGAGAGTGTTTTTATAAATTTTTAGTTGGGTCAAAGTATTCTATTTTTGTTGAGGTTTCAAGTTTGACGCTTGAGATTGGGCAAAGATAAAAGGAAAAGGAAGGTAGTGGAAGAGATTCTCGCAAAAAGTAGAAGTTAGAGGGATTACAAAATAGTCAAACCAGTTATGATAGTATTCTTTTATCTGATCACTAGAGAGAAATATTTTAGAGAGGAGGTTTTAGTGGGTAGATTGTTGAAAATGTGCAAAGTCATAGATCAAATCAAAGTGGATCATTATAGTTCACCTTTTCCCAAAGGCATATTGGTGCTACTTCTACTCTAGACCCTACTTAATGGAAGGACTCACATTGACATTTTTTTGGAAATAATAAGGTGTCATCATTGTGATCGGGTTGGGCACATAAAGAAGAATTGTCCCTTAGCTACAACACAATCAACCTCTAGCCATGCTTTTATACCAACAATTTTAGCACCTTCCCAAGTCCCGTCTACACCTTCAAGGTAGGTTGGGAGTTCTTCAAGTTGAGGATTTGGTACGTCTACTCAAGATGGTAGAGGATCAAGTGGGAGAGGTCAAACTCAAGCAAGTAGAAGATCAAGTGTAATATAAATACGAAACATAGATATAATTTTTTTTTCTATCAGTTAGTTAGTTGATTTAATATTTTAGGATGTTCTATTTTGATGTTAAAATGTTAAAAAAATTTCAAGTTGAACTCTAGAGATATCCTATAAAAAAAAAAAAAATTATAAACTCATTTTTTAAGAGAAAGAGACAGATAAAATTGACGAAATAAACTCTAATTTAGCAAATTTAAATTCATTGAGTAATCTTAAAAAATTTGTTGAATAACCTACTATACAAACCATAGAACCTACATATATTAATTAGTTTGACCCCTCACCTAAAATTCCTTACTTTGTCCCTGGCAAAACCTATGAGATTTATACTGATCACGAGAGTCATAAGTATATACTCCAACAACGAGATCTAAACTTGAGAAAAGGCAATGAATGGAGTTGTTGAAGGATTATGATTTTACAATTTTGTATCACCTAGGGAAGGTAAACGTAGTTGTAGATGCCTTGAGTAGGAAATGGGTAATCTTGCCCACTTAGCAGAAGCTAGAAGGTCGATAGTTAAGGAGTTCTAAGAAGTTGTTGAAAATGGAATTCACTTGGATGTAACTCAATTGAGTGCAATGTTGGCTCATGTTGAAATTCGTTCCATTTTGGTTGAGGTTATAAAAAGGGCTCAAGATCAAAACCCTCAAATGGTAAAGTTTTAAAGCTTTCAATTAATCTTGATGGTGGCTTACGGTTTGAGTCTCGATTATGTGTTCCTTATGTGGGTGATTTGAGAAGGAAAATCTTGGAAGAGACTCATCATTCTTATACCATTCATCTAGGTTCTACAAAAATGTATAAAGATTTACAAGAATTGTAATGGTTGGAAGGAATGAAGAAAGATGTTGCAGAGTTTGTATTTAAGTGTTTGGTATGTCAGCAATTGAAAGTTGAGCACTAAAAGCTCGCAAGATTGCTACAACCTATTGAGATACCTTAATGGAAGTAGGAAAATATTGGTATGAATTTTTTAACAGGTTTGCCTAGAACCTCAAATGGTTATGACTCAGTATGGGTTATTATAAACTAGTTAACCAAATATTCACATTTCTTACTTGTGAAGACTACTTACATTATACCTCAATATGCAAAGCTTTATTTAGATGAGATTATCTCTTTGTTTGGTGTACCAGTATCCATTATCTCAGATAATGGAGTTCAATTTACTTCTCAATTTTGGAAGTCTTTCCAAGCTACTATGGGGACTTGTTTGAAGCTTAATACTGCTTTTCATCCTCAAACAGATGAACAATATGAGATAACTATATAGATCTTAGAAGATATACTTTGTTCTTATATTTTGGATCTAAACAATGTTGGGATCAATATTTACCCCTGATGGAAATTTCTTATAACAATAGTTATTAGTCTAGTATCTAGATGGCACCATTTGAAGCCTTGTATGGTACGCGATGCAGATCTTCGATATGTTGGTTTGAAATTGAAATTGGAGATTCTAGCCTAATGAGTTCAGAATTGATTCAGAGTTGATCATAGCTTAAAGTAGACAAAAGTCTTATTCAGATCAAAGGCGTCACCCACTAGAATTTGTCATAGGAGATCATGTGTTCTTGCATGTTTCTCCAATGAAAAGGGTGTTATGGCTTGGCAAGAAGGGCAAGCTGAGCCCTAGGTTCATTGGTCTATTCAAGATGTTGGAGAGGATAGGATTTGTGGCTTATTGCTTGGCACTTCCTCCAAATATATCAAGAATACATCAAGTTTTTCATGTCTTTATACTTTGGAAGTATGTTCATGACCATTCTCATGTGTTATATCATGAAGATATCAAGTTAGATGACAATCTATCTTAGGTGGAGAAACCAATAGCTATAGTAGATAAGCAAGTGAGATGTTTACGTTCTCAAGATATTTCTTCAGTAAAGGTGTTATGGTAAGGACCATCATGAAAGGAGATGACTTGGGAACCTGAAGTAATAATGTGTGATAAATATCCATACTTATTCAAAGCACAAGGTTAGTAATGGTTTTGAAATTCGAGGACAAATTCTCTTTAAGGGGAATGACTGAAACACATTGTTTCATTAACAAAATATAATAATAAAAAATATTATAATACTTCTTCCTTTTATCCCCTCACAATCTTCTTCCTTGTATCCCCTCTTGTGCAAAACTTTCTCTCTCTACCCCATACCTATCCTTCTTCCCCCATCTTATTCAACAAAATTCTTCACTCATTTTCCCAAATTTCTCTGATTAAACTCAAATTTCAATAGAATCTTATCTCTTTGACAAAAAAGATTTCCTCATTTTCCTTTCCTTTTCGTGCCTTGAGTGAAAGTTGAACTAGGGTTTATGTTTTGAGTAAAGAGGAGGGTGTTCACGCATTAAAGCTGTTCTTATAGGAACTTATAAAGGGATTTTCAATTCTTTTACGCTCTATTAGTTGATAATAAACATTATGCATTTTTTTTATTTATCTAATTTCTTATTGACTTTACTAGATTACATGATTTTGATTAATTAGATAGATTAAAAAAAATATCTTCTAAATTATTGGGTTTAATCTCCAATATTTGCTTGTTTAGGGTTTTTGTAAATTAGTTGAAATGTTAAGGTTGAATATTTGGTAATTCAAATTTTGAGTAAAAGAAATTAGAAAAAGGTTTGTTTAATATTTTTGGGAACCATGTTAGAACCCTATAGACATTAACAATATCAATGGGCAAGGTGAACCTAGATTTTTTTTTTTTTTTTTACATTTCTATGGGAGGAGAGGGCTATCTATTAGATGGAGCTGCTACTACATGGAAAGAGCTATCGATGAGATGGAGCTACCCTCGATAGTTGATTTAAACATGATATGCTAGATTCATCTATTAAATGAAACTACCTTACTAGGAAAGGTCACCCATGAGGAGAGGGTTATCAACAGAAATAAGAGTGTTCCTGGTTCTATCACGTGAGAATCTAATATAAAAGAAAAATGATAAATAGCTAGCTTATATGTTTATTCTCTTATTACCTTTTTCATTACTAATATTTGTTTGGTTGTAAGTATGAATCTTATTTGTGTTCATGGTGGTTATTATCTCCTCAATAAGTCCTAGTGACTTACCTCTTCTCTCTTTTTCCTTTTCAGATTTCCAAACAGCTTATTAGTAGACTATTTGTTAGAACCTGGACGGTCTATTAGATAACATCATCAACATGCAAAGCCCAACAAATGTGAAAGAAGTCCAACAACTTGTCGGACAGTTGACAACACTATCCCGATTCACACCGAGATTAGCCGAAAAGACTCATCTCATACTCCGCCTACTGAAGAAATGTTCAACCTTCTAATGGGACAACATATGTGAAGAGAACTTCCAAGGCATAAAGACGTTCCTAACTTGGCCACCTATTGAAAGTGCACGTCGTTATACACTTTACAAATAATGATTCCCCTAAAACAAGATAATGTAGCACAGTGGAAACCAAGATATCAATCCAGGGAAGTAATGAGAATAGGTGAATAAGTTATGAATAATTCAATGGGGAATGAATGCAATGTACAGGTAAAATGATAAAAAGGGGTTAAAATATGTTATGCAATTAATGGAAATGAAACAGAATGCAAATTGGATGCATAAATGCAAAAATTACAAAAATCACAAAACTGACCGTGGTGAACAGTAACACCGGTCAGCCACCCAGCCACACTCGGTCAGAATTGGTTTTCTCGGTCAAAATGAAATTAAGAGAGAATCTCTTGGTCAAGAAAGAAATGGGAGATCAGAAATGATGTATGAATGTTCCTGTAAAATTCTTGGTGCAGAAAATATGGAAGAATCACAGGGTTGATCGCATAAAACTAAAACTAATGCAAAAATGGTGCCTAGATGGGATGACTCTCGGTCAGATGCAAGAAATATTTATGGTTTTTAAAAAGTTAATGGTGGAATAGCATGGAATGTATGAAATATGAATGCAGGAAAAATCTTGACCGGTGAAAGTTTTCAATGGTTTAGTGAAAAATGTAGAAAATGGTTTTGACCGAGTCAGGAATGGACCAGAAATGGATGCTCTCGGTCAGAGGCGAAATGAGAAGAAATGTCTCGGTCAAGAATGGAATGCAAGGTAGGAAATGTATGGTTGGTCGATGGAAATGCAATTATTTTTCAGTTTTGAGCTTTAAAAATGGGAGATGACCGTGTAGGTGTGTGCTGGTGCGGGTGATTCAAAACCTGACTGGGTGGAATAGTGCACTTCGGTCAGAAATTAAAATCAATGGCAAATGTAGTGTGTGAGCAATGGAATGAATGCACCAATGAATATTTATGTATTTTCAGATATTTTCCAAGGGGTTTGCAGTGCAAGAAAATTAAAATGGAATTTCAAAGCAAAATAAACTATGCTACACCAATGTCTAAATTGGACCAGACCTAAACTAACCTCCTAAATCATCTAAGAACAGATTAAAACAGTAAAGGAAAGCATTTAAATCTACCTAACATGGGTGCAATTGAATTAGAACTAGTTTGGAAGTGCTACAACCTTCACAAAGCTTAAGCCATGGATGAATCCCAATCAACTCACCCTTCAAAAGACATTTGAGTAACCTAAGCCCCAATCCAGTTGAAAGAAACCTTCCTTCCCCAATTAAAACTCAATCACAACCAGGTTTAAAAGCAATACAATGGCGGAATCATTAAAATCTCTACACTACAAGGCATGGAAAATTAAAGAAAGCATGAACTCAAATAGGAAACTGACTTCGGTGCCCTAACCAATCTTAGGTCTTGTGATTCTTGACATTGTGAAAGCTTATCAACCAATTAAACAATCACCATAAAATGCACAAAATGCTTGCAAGCTTCAACCTCCAACCGGTAGGTTTCCACAAGCTAGATCAAGTCTAGAACACATGCCAAGGCATTGTGAAACATGCGTCATCAAATTCCATGATTCTTGTTCGGTAAAAGCTATCCTAAAGCATCAAATCATTAAAGAAAATAGTAAAGCATGGTGGAAGAAGAAGAAACAAATCCAAATCAAGAAGAACAATGGCGGAAAAACAATGAAAACATACATGAAATGGAGAAAACTTGTGACGCAAGTGAAAGAACTTGTGACGCATGAAGAGCTTGAGAGAAAACGAATGGATTGATCTATATCTGAATACAAGGCTTCAACACACCATGTTTTTTTACACTAAGACAAGTTATTTATACTTTAGATACTGTACAATTAATTATTACAAGGTTAATCACCGTAGGTGATCCAATAACTTGAGAGAGACTCCAAGGGACGTGCCAGGCTCACTTTAGTGCAGTAGTGTACACTTTAATCACGTGCAGTTTATTCGTTTCTTGATCAAATCAGATGGTTCCGATCTCCTTTAAAAGATCTTCGAGTTAGCTTTAAAACGCCACCATTCTCACTAATTTTGGAGATCCAGAGAATTTCGGGTAATTAATTTACTGAAGCATATCCATTGGGCCGGCCTGGTGCGCTTAATCCCACTTTGATAATTTATATAAAATACAATTTAGCTCCGAATTTAGTGATTTTGGATCCTCTGGAAAGCTGAATTTCTCTAGTTTACAATTATTCCATAATCATAATTTTAGGATATCTGTACAAAAATGATAAATAAAAAAGTGGACCAATGTCAGTACCTGATGAGACAAATATTTATGCTATTTTATTTATCTAATAATGTTATCTTAATATTTATTAATTGTTAACAAAGATAAATTAAGCATTATTTGAGTTATTGAACCATTTGAAGCCTTAATACAGAAAAGTGCATAAAACAGTAAATTAAGCCTTGTTTATCTAAACAGATTCTGACATAGCTCACTGTTTTATTTATTGTAATTTCTACAGGGATCCAAAATTATTGATTCTGGTTGCAGATTAAAATAGACACGTGCAGATTTAAGCAAAAATTTGAAGCGTGTGATTTGGACAAGAATTGAAGATTCTACACGCGTTTGAAGTTGGCCCATGTGCAACTGAAGCATAAGCTCACGCGTCTCCCGAGTATCATGCACTTAAATTGGGCTCCAGGATTCAATTGATCTCTAATTTGGGTGAAACCTGTTGTGTTATTTAGCTAATTCAATGGGATTCAATTGGGCACCGAAATCATGTAATTTGGACCTGATGTGAATTTTATATAATTTTATGAAGTGGGGTTCACCAGGCCGGATTGGCCCAGTGAACATGTGTGAGTGTTTGAATTATAGAAAACGCGCCACAACACCAAATCAAGCGGGAATGGTGGCGTTTCAAAGTTAAAACACAGATCTTTCTAGAGGCTTTTGAATCGTCGCATTTGGAGCTAAAACGAATAAACTGCGTGCGTTTCAAGTTAGTGGAAGTGCAGTTCACGTGTGCTGGCGCGCCCAAGCGTTTCAAATTCTATGTATTTTGATTGTGTACATTCGTTTCTATTGTAATTTAATTGTACCTAAGTATATAATGTAAAAACTATTATGTGAGAAGTTAAATCATTAGTTCAGATTTCAATACAAGAGCTTCGTTTTTCTCTCTATTCCTGCGATCATGGTTCTCCATTGTTCTTCTTGTGCGCGCATAGTGTTCTTCATTGTGTATGTGTTTCCATTTCGTTTTCTTCCATAGTTCTTCTTGTGTTTGATCTGTGTTGTGTTCTTCTCCATCTTTTACTTGCTTTCTTTAAGTTCTTGAATATTTTAGAGTATATTTTACCGAACAAATTCTTTGGAAAAGCCACCAATGACTCACTACTCTTAGATTTGAGCCTTGACTTGGTTTAGCTTNTAAATGAAAGAGATTAGGGTTTCACAATGTCAAGTCCACTCAAAAGCTAAGGTACGACATTGAGTTATGTGTGCATGTTCCATGGAATGAGTTTGTGCTTTCTTTACATGCTTTGAATTTTACATGCTTTGATTTTATGTGCTTTCAATATTAGAATAGCTTACTGTTTTCCATAGTTAGAGTACTGTTTAGGTTGATTAGATTTAGATTTAAATGCCTTGCTACAATTTACAATTCATGCATTAGCTTAGGTTAGCTTTAGGTCCATTTTCCTTCATTTCCAAGCACTTTGATTCACCAAAACCCCCCCTGAAAAATTAGAAAAACCAAACACACTCATTGGTGCATTCATTCATATATTCATATCTTTCATTTGCCACTGTTTTTGGGTTTGAACCAGCTTAGTCATTTTCTAGGTCAGTTTTGAGCAAAAAACACACCAAAACACTACCCATACGGTCATCACCACTTTAGAAAACTCAAAACACAAAAATAACCACATTTTCACCGACTAACCCCATATTTCCAAGCCACCCTAGAAGTCTTGACCGAGCAAAATTGGCTGGAACTATGACTTGACCAAGACACCCCATTTCTGACTCGTTTTTGGCTAGTTTTGGTGCAGTCAGGGAGTAATTTTGAATTCTGACTTAGCCATTGTCACTTTTGCTCGACCAAGAATTTTACAGCATCATTCTTTCATCCATTTGAACACATCTGTCCATCCAGAATTTTGAAAATCAAAAATATTTTCATAGTTGACCGAGAGTGGTGCATTTGGTGCACCAAAATCTAGCCAGATTTTTTACTCTCGACCAATTTTGTTTTCTGTACATAATTTGTCGACCTTGTCTTTGTAAAAGTTGTTTGTTTTTGTGTTTACTAACATTCTGTGCAGTTGTTTCACCATTTTGACCAACTTCAATTTTTTACCAAGGTAAGTGCTCCTAACTTGGCAATTTTTGAGTGATTCTCGGCCAACTCATACTTTTGTCCATATTTTCTGCACCAATATTTTTACCACTGCATTCTTACATCATATGAACCATATTGGACCATTGTTGGTGCACACATTCATTGATTTCATTGTACTTGGCCGAGAGCACTTGTTTTAGCCTTAAGTTGATTTTGATTTTGGTTGATCTTGTGGCTGTTGTACTATTTTGTGAATTTGCTTTTGTTCTACATTCTGTTTTCCATCCATATTCATTGCATATAGTTTATTAACCCAATTTTAGGTTCATTCTTAGTTTTGTTTTGATTTTAGGTTGCATTCCATTCATTACATACATTTTTCCCTCACTTGAATCACACATTTCTCATATCTCACTCATTACTTCCACGGATTGATACTCTGGTTCCCACTATTATTACTTCTTATTTGTTGAGAGAATCTATTTGAGAAGAGGCTGACAACCTCTTCATCAGTACCCGTATACAATAAAACATGGCTAATTTACTGTTTTTATACAAAGTTTCGTGTTAAGGCTTCCAAAGGCCCAATAATACAAATCAAGGTTAATTAAGCTTTGATAACAAATTATAAACATTAACATAACATTATTAGATAAATTAAATGTGCTGAAAATCAGTCACATCACCTATCCTTCAAAAACCCATACTTGGTAAGAAACTTGTACTTTATTTGTCTATTTCAGATAATACCATAAGCTCCGTATTAGCATAGGAACAAGACGACAAGACAAAGCCTATTTACTATGTATGTAGGGTTCTACAAGACACTAAGAACCGTTATCAGCTCCTTGAAATGGTGTGCACTAGCATTAGTTGTGGCAGTAAGACGACTAAGACAGTACATCCAGAGCCATAAAGTCATTGTCCGAACCGACCACCCTATCGCCAAGATACTTAGAAAACCTTATTTATCTAGTTGAATAGTAGCATGGACCATAGAGCTCTCCGAATTTGGCATTTCTTATGAATGGAGAGGACCTATTCAAGCACAATGCTTGGTAGACTTTGCAGGTGAATTGTAGGGAGATGCTAAAGAGATAGCAATCTGGAGACTATTTGTGGATGGTTCATCCAATGAAAAAGGAAGTGGTGTTGGGATAGTTAATAGAACTGATATTTTCTTTAGTTATAAATGCTGAATGAAGGTTCTAACATGTTCTTAGGGTGCTAAATTAACATAATTAAGCTTAAAATAGACTTTTAGGAATTTAGAAATACAGATTAAAATTAACATAATATACAGTATAAAATATAATATTTTATTTTATTGACGGCTTGAGCTATGTTCACTATTTCATTTATATCTTTTGCTACAGACCTCCAAAAATCGTAATTTTGGTGGCATTCGAAACTAGACTTGACAAACTTTCTATAGGAAGTCGAATCGCACGATTTGGAGTACAATTGGATTTTTTGCACGTGTTTGAAGTTCGCTGACCTGTAGCTGACTCAAGTGACGAATGCCTCTCAAGTTATGGGCTCCCTCAAGTTATCCAAGGCCTCTAAAATCATTGTAACAACTCTGTAGTATAAATAGGTGATTAACCAATGTATTTAATGAGAATTGGCATTAAGAGCAATTAGTTTCAACGTTTAATCTTCTAGCATATGGATTCAACCGATTCGATTATGTTGGTTAGTTCTTTCCTTTGTAGTTTTGAGTTTCATATTCAATGGAAGTTCTAATTCTTCATTCTTCTTCGTTCTTGTGCCTCTTCTCATTATTTCTTTACATTCTCATTACTGTTTTCATGCTTTAGTTGATTTTAATCCGAACAAAAGTCAATGAAGAAGAAACTATTTGTTACACAATGCTTGAAATCAACTTTTCTCCTTGGTTTTCTTTGAGATAGCTTCTTGTTCGAGAGTGAAGGCAAAGTAGTGAATCTTTCACATTCTTGAATGAATATTTGATTGGTTAATCGAATATTCAAGTGGATAAAGGCTTTGATATTCTAGATTGTCTAGAACTTAGATTCTTGTTCATTGTTTTGAGTTCTGTCTTTAAATCATTTGTAATTTAATTCCAGTAATGTTATCTTTCAATTCTTGAGTTTTTAATCTGTTGTAGTGTAGTTATAAGACTGTTTTACAGATCATAATTAGCGAGGAAAGGTTTCTTGGTATTTTTCTAAGAGCTTGAGATACTTGGATGTCTTTCAAGAGAGTGTTTAATTGAGAACACTCTAGTTTCATGCTCTAAAAAAAATCCAACACTTTCAAACTAATTTGATCCGTAGAACTTTCTTCTAGTTAGAATTTAATGTTTTCCTTTAATGCTTTCAGCTTGATTTTAATTCAATCTTAGATTTAGTTTCAAATCTGTATGATTTAGGATAGAGTTTCTTTTAGAATGGAATTATTTAGCTTTTTGCAAATTTTCCAGAAATTCATAGTTTTATTGTTCATGTTCTTGTTTTGGTCATATTTACCAGTTTTGAAGGTATAATCCAGATTGGTTTTAAAGTTTTGGTTTAAGGACTTCCAGTAGTTTGTTTCCATTTGAAATTCAAGATTCATTCTTGCATTTTCTTTACTGAATAATTGTTGTAGTTGGTATTTTGCATTAATCCAGTTTAGACAACTTTATTTCGAATTCATGTTTTCATTCCTATGCTTCATTTCAATATCTAGTTTCTATTCTGCATGATAGTTTCTGCATTTACAACATTCTGATCATTTAAAATCTCGTCCTATATCATATACATCATATTTTCATCCCAAACAGCCATGCATTCGAACCTCATAAAATAACCACTCCATTCAACATCTACATCTATTGATTCATTAACTCCAGTAGAAAAACAACAAAATTAATATCCTTAAGACAAATTTGTTGCATTAACTCGAGCATCCATTAGTGGTTCATATTTGTTCATCATTGCATTCATATTACACTTCCTTCCAAACACATAAATAATAAAATAACAGTAACATCCATACATTCATATTCATTCATTCACCATCCAATTCCTAGTCAAGTTTGTATCAACATAGCACTTAATCACCATACATTCCATTTAATCATAACCACTGCATCATTAAACAAGTGACACTGTTCACCACGATCATAATTCTTCATTCAGAGCCATACACTTTATCAAATCTAGAAAAGAGAATTTTCACATTCACATTCATCCTAAGACTCAATAATTCTTATATTACATTCATATCATATTCTCCCTGATTACACATTGCATTACTAAATGAAGATCCCACTCTTTGATTTTAGACTCTTTCAAATTTTGCTTGGTTTGGAATATACAATTAGTAACACATTTGTGTGTACATGCTTTATTAATTAATTCATACTTTCTTGGGGATAAATGTGAGTCTCTGAGAGTTATCTCTATGCTGAGGGATTTTAGAGTAGGAAAACTTTTGTCTATGAGTTGGACGAAGGAAAATGATGACCAGCTACACTGTCCCGATGGGCTCATTTTAGACTCTTTCTAGTTGAGATTGGATTGGGAGCATCCTCTTGATCTAGTTCACGTAAACCTAGACTACTTCCTACGTGAGTGCCTTTTATCATGGTACCATATATATTTTGAGATAGGAGGATTAGTGTATTTGAATCAATTGAGTGAGTTTGTGATTGATTATGTTGGTATTTGTGATGTTTGTACGTAATTAGTACTACCCGAACTTCTTATATGTGTCTATAACATGCATTATTTCTATTCTGTACTCTTCTATTTCAATTTTCATTTTTTTTTTCTGTTTGGGTTGAACGCTTTTAGGGGCGAAGATGATTTTATGTGGATGAAAAGGTTGTGGATGACGAATCTTAGGCTTGCTTTGTGTCTATATATTATGGAATGTTGGAATTAGGTTTGAAATTCGGGTGGAGTTTATTCATTTATTTTACTTTTCTATAGAAATTCTTATGATTTTATTATTACAAAATTATACAGGTTTTTTTAGTGCATAAGAGTACTTCTTTTTAAAATCTTATTTTCTTTTTCGTTGTGGTTTTATTCACGATCAATACATGTCGTAGCTAAGCCCTAACGTTTCACCTCATTAACCGTCGCGACCACAAGTGTAAAAATTTGTATGGGAGTTTAAGCTAAAAAATAAATCTTTTAACTAGGTTTGGAACACGTCAATTTTTTGGATGACAAACTTAATTCTGCCTTTTAAAAAAATAAGATGAAAAATTGTTTATGAATTTGATTTCTTGGAACATTTTTTTCAAGATCAATCATCTTAACTATTATAGTATTTTCACTATTATTATTATTATTACCGTAACTTCTGCATGTATTATTAGCACTATTATTAGTTTCATTATGGTTGCCACCAATGTCATAATGAGTGTCATTGTCGTTACATACACCACCATTACAAGGGAGGTTATAGTCATCACCATGTTAAAATCACTATTAACATCAACGTGCGTTGTTCACAATAACACCTTCGCCACATAAATGTACCTTTGAAAAGAATTTAGCCACATAAATGTACCTTTGAAAAGAATTTAACTTGATGTAAAATTTGGAAACTAAAAGTTAAAAAAGCAAGAAACTTTTCAAATTGTTCAAACTTTTCATTGCACTGCTCAAATTCAGTTTGTGTGTTCCAATTCTGCATTAGTTGACATTAGATTCTAGATTCATCTCCAATTCATCTCAAATTTTAATTCTCCATAGCAATTGTCTTAATTGAGTACTTAGAAATTACATTGCATTTTAAATTCAGCCCTAATTTAATTTCAGTCCTGCATGCACTTAGCTTCAAATTGCATTAGTTCATTAGAAATTCTGCTTTATAACAGTAGCTTCATATTTTTCTACATAATAGGAAAACAGTACACTGTTTGCACTACTCCACTGTTCATCTGATTCAAATCAATTTTTGTTAGCACCATAGTAGATATTCCATTAACACGCTAGCTTGTATAATCATTTGGAATTTCAGATCAACTTAGTTAACTCATCACAGTAGTTGCATTGCATTCAAAATCAATTTCATTTTAATTCCAGTTGAAAAGTACATAGCACTATTGATAAAACCTTTAGTCGTGTTGGTTTTTCAAACAATTCTAAAATCCCTTTTATGTAGTGATAGGGAGACCTTAAGTGTCAAATCCAAGGAGCAAGTTGGGAGGTTAGTTGATTCTCTTTATGAATGCAAATGCAATGTTGTAGGGGATGGAAAATGTATGACTTATGCTACTATTTTTATGGATATGAATTTTGATGTATGGATGAAATTGATATGATTTGTGCTGCAAAAATGGAATTTGAACTTATAGTGATATGTATACAGTGGAAATTTAAACAATATATGAATGAAGGATTTATGAATGAATGAAGAGCTAAAGATGGTGTGATTAAAATGGGGGGATTTTCAAACTGGAATCAAATTTTTCACTAATATAATGCAAATCTGGATTGTAGAATGTTTAGCTAACTAAGATGCTATAATCAATAAGCTACTGTATTTATTGACGCAAAATGAAATGATGCAACTAAACTATGACTGATGTAGTGAATTGAATCTAAATGCAGATTTTTATGAAGTAGATCAGTGAATGAATTAAGACACAATGCATTGGCAAGGTTGAATTATCAGCGTGTGGTATTAAATCAGGTGGTATGGATTCGAATTAAAAATGGAAATAGATGCAAGACTATGATATAATGCAAGATTAATAGCTAAGGATGACTAAATTTTTGGGGATTTTTGTAATCTGGAACAAGGATTCAACTAGAATGATGCAATATGGAATGCTAGAATCTTAAGGTTTAAAACTAGAATGCAAATACAAGGTAACAGAATGAACAATGAAAATGCAAAATTGAAAGTTAAATTGCTACTGTAATTTTTATACAATGCAAATCCTAGATGAACAACTAAGCTACTTACTATGCAGAATTGAAGTCTAAGATGAATTGGAAATGAATCTAGAATCTAATGTCAACGAATGCAGAATTGAAACAACACAAACTGAATTTAAACAATGCAATGAGAATGAATCTATTTAAATGCAAATTTTCTGTTACTGGTTATGCTGTGATTTAAAGCTAAGCTATGTAAAAGCAAAACTTGAACCGAATGGAAACTAAAGCAAAGATGTGTACAAGATAACTATTCAACCAATTACAACTAAAGAATTGAAACATTTGCAGAATTGAAACAGCATCTACCAATTAAAAAGAACTAGATTACAGCAACTACAGAAGTGAATTTGAATGCAACAGATTATCTAGTTGAAGGTCTCAAAGAAGGAGAAGCACGTGGAGAACTGTGCTGGATCTTACTAGACTTCAGAACTGGTTTTTACATCATTGAAAGACATCCAACTGTTCTGAATTCTTGCAAGATACCAAGGGATTGTTTTCCTATGATTCAACTCTTTAGAAACTTCCGAAAATCAAGAAATAGCATAATTTATGAAACTAAGGATACTACTATCGCAACATGAGAAACTAAGCAATTCTAAGAGAGAACGTTGAACTGTGATGTAAAGGCGTGAAGTTGAACCATTGAAAGTGGAAGATCAAGAATTGAACGTGATGGACGAAGTAAGGATGAAGGAATGAAAGAGAAAAAGCAAGAAACTACAAAAGACTTTCTTGTATTATGCTGAAAAACTTGTAAACGAAAGTAATTGAAGATGAAAAAAACGAACTACAACGAACTTTGCAACCATTGTAACTGAAAACTGTAAATTGAAAATTGTGTGAAACTATGCTTAATCTCTTATGCTAAATCTCTCTGCCTATTACACAGAAGCTAAGCCTATTTATACATTACAAAGATTCAACTTAATGGATGGGCCCTTGCATGAATTGGCCCAGATTTTCTTCAGTCACGTTTTCCACGCCTTAGCTGCACATGGGTGAATTTAGAACGTTCGCTATTTGCTCGTTTCTCCATCAAATCAGGTGATTCAATTTTCCTTGTATAGATACATGAGTCTTCTTTCGATCAAGACCGATTTCGCGATTTTAGGGGCTTAGACGAGTTTGGTGGGCTTCAATCACTAAGACAGGTTTACCATGTGTACTAACTGGTGTCAGCTACTGTCGAGCCCGCTTAAATGTCTTACCATAAATCCAATTCTAATCCAAATTATATGAATCGAGATCCAAATTAAAGCCCACTGAGTCTACTTTCATCTGGCATTGATTTCACGATTTACTATTTTTTATCCATAATTTAATTTGATTGTAATTCTTCTTTATTATATTTTGGAACATATTATTTATTACTTTAATTCTTTGACACGGTGGATGTTGAATTCATTTTCACTTTTGCTCACAACATTACTTTCTTAAGATCCTTTAAAAATTTTCTTTATTGTTTTCATTTTTTGTTTAGTGTTTAATTTTTCTTTTCTTTATTTTATTTTTCTTTTCTTTCTTTTGTTTTGCTTGAAAGTGCAAAAGCTTAAGTGTGGCAGAATTTGATAATACATATTTTGTATTTATATTTAGAATTTTATTATATCTTCTAAGTATTTATATGTTTCATTGTTTGTATTCTCTTACTTTTTTCTCATTTGTAATAGTTTGAGCTTGTTTTAAATAGATGTTTCAATTATATTTTTCTAAAATGACATTTATCTACTATTTCGATCTTCTTTGTCAATATCCTTTTTTGACTGATTTTTATTTCACTAGATTCCTTATTTTCAAAGCTTTAATTTGCATATATGGATCGTGGGATTTGGAGTTCGGAACTATTTTCTAGGATTTTTTTGAAGTACATATAAAAACATTAATTTTTTTTTATATAGGATTATATTTTGTTTTGGACTTGTAAGATTATTTTCAAACCATTTTTAGGCTCATTTGTTTTCATCTTTCAAAATCTATAAATATATATTTGAGATTCTAAAAAAACATAGTAGATAGTAGATTACAAATTTTAGAGTAGATTACACATTTATACATTTTACAATTTTTAGATGAGTTTTACATATTTACATATTAAAAGTTTGTCTTTTGGAATCCTCTTTTCTCTTTTCTCTTTACCTTTTCATTTTTTTCTTGTTACTTTCGCATTTTCTTTTCATCTTCCTCATACAAAGATAAAAGAGTGTTTCCTTGGAGCTAATCATCTCCTTTAATATACAAATTGAAGATCATACGAATTGCAGAATTGAATTTCATATGAATCAATATACACACTCCAACTTCCAAGTTTGTTCATTCTTTCTCCAACTCAAAAAATTGCAAATTGTGATTATGATTTGCTTTGTTGTGTTTTAGAATTCAAATTAGATTTCGATTAAAATTTATTTTTATAATAAATTGTAAATTAGGTTAAATGATTGTTAGATTTGATTCACAATCAGAATTGTTCAAATTTGGATTAATATTTCTTTAATTACAATGATATTTCATGTTTCTTATACATCTAAATTTGTAGATTGATGTTTCAATTCTATTATTTACAAATTCAATTTTAATCTTATCTCTAAAATTCAATTGTATTATAAATTTCATACATTTTACATTTTTATGCATTTAAAATTCATGCATTTTTTATTTCATGGGTTTTAAATCCCCAAATTAATTTCCAAAGAAAGAATTTTAAAGATTAAATACATTTGATATGTATTTTTGTGAATCAACCTAAATTGTACTATTTATTACAAAATGTAGAGAAAAGTTAGAATGTTTGTTTCCATTCAACAATGAAAAATCACCCACCTTTGTCATCTAACCTAGGATTTTTGGATTCAGCGGTAGAGGAAGAGCCTAACTACTTCCTTATGATAGGTGCTAACATCTTGACTTCACGAGATACAATTGAGTCTTCTTCCAATAAGATAAATCTCCTGAGCTACAATTGAATCTTCTTCCAATAAGATAAATCTCCCTTTCAACAAGAGGGGATTCACTTGTAGAAGACACCCATAAAATCAGATAAAATAATGACAAAATCAAATATAATCAAACAAAAGAAATTTATCTATCTTTAGAAAATAATAAAGATACATGAATAGCAAAAAAAATAAACAACAAATAATAATAATAGAAGGAGATAAACAATACGTGAGACGATAAAAAAAATAGCAAAAATAAAAAAATATCTTACATGATTCTTTTAAAATTTATCTTTTTAAAGTTTTGCATTCAAAAAAAAATCTTTTCAGTCTTTTAACATGTTATCATATATATATATATATATATATATATATATATATACATTAAATAAATAATATTAAAAAACCTTTACAAGTAAATCTCTTTCTTAATTAAACCGAGATTAATTTTTAGTAAGATCAATAAGACGTATTATTTTTATTAATTTCTCTTCTTTTTTTTCTTAAATCAAACATATTTAATTTTCACTTTATTTTTTATTTATTTTCTGTCATGTATTGTATTTTTATCTAACTTATTTCTGTTCACTATACCAAATAGATTATTAAAGAGTTTTTTTTAAGAGATTTCTCATATGCATCTACAAACCCTGAATGCTATTTAGTATTATGTACTTTGTCCTCAGACCCCTTTGATTAAAAAAAACAATAATAAAACGAACAAGTTTTATACTTCATTCGTTGATTTAATACGCACCCTTCCACACGCAAGGTCATTGAAAGCCCACTCTGGTTTTGGCATTTGGTTAATTCTGCAGCCTCTTGATTGAGTCACAAGAGGAAACTTGTGCAAATCCCACAAGCAAAATAAAGGACCAAGAATCCCATTCCCTACTCATTTTTCTTTATTCCCTTCCACTCCATCACCTTTATTTTCGTTTATTGATATAGTATAATCTTGTTGGAAGAATCACTCCCGAACCTTCTTACTCGTTTTCTTTTCACATTATATAAATACAATATACTATGTTTTCTTCTTATCTTATCACTGAGATATATTTTGTTACATATATATACCTCTAATTCAGCTTTGGAGAAACCTAGTTGAAGATGCCATGGGCAACCTCTTAGGTAAAAATAAAAAGCATGGCACTCGAAGTTCAGACCATCATAAAGAAAGAGGTGGAAGAATCTACACTAATGTGAACACAAGAGGTTTACCACCCAATTTTTCAACACAACCACTACCACTATTATATCCAACTCTAGAACCACCCTCGCCGCCGCCGCCGCCACCACCACCGGTGAGATCTCAATCCATTTCCAAGAAACAAAGTTTCGAGAGAGTTGACTCTAAACAAAGCTCTTCAGTCATGGACAAGAGGAAATCTGCAGCCAAGAAGTATGCTCTTATTCGTGATAACTTCTCTACCCTTGAACAGGTATGCATTAATTTTATCATAACTTTTTCTTTTTTTTTTTATAATTCTCTTTACCAGATTAATCTCTCTCAAAAAAAAAACGAAAAAAAAACTAGAGAATTAATTAGAAAAATTGTATGGTAACCTCTTTAATTTAAGTGTTTCATAATAGAAACACTTTATGTTCCTCTCTTAACATTTCCAAACTCATTCAACCAAAACATAACTGTATCTTACCATATCCACCCTCTATCAACTAATCATGAATTTATTAATTAATTATTTTTTAGTATTTTAAATTTCATCATATTTAAAAGAAATAAGGTAATCACACAAAAATGTTTGAAAATAATTTAGTGATGAATGAAAATTTTGAAAGTTAATGAAATGATATTTTACATTTTTCCAAAGACTGGTTTAATGCTTGGAATATTTAAAAGAACAGATCACTTTTTAGTTTCTCAATACATAAATCTCTTCAAATATGAAAATAATAAGACCATGGATATTGAAAGAGCAAAAAAAATCACCACAGATATTTCAATTCGATATTGACCCTATTTAAAAAGTTAATAACGCTAGGCCTGTAATTTGAAGAATAATCTTTAAGGTTGATTCCATTAATTAGGAATATATAATTAACCTTTTTTTTGTCGCTTCATTTTCTTTGAGATTTTTTATGATTTACAATTTAATGTATAACGTCAGAAAAGTAATTTTTCTTTACAATATCCATATTAATGAATTTTACATTTTTGTTTGAATTCCCTTCATTGGTTGATAATTTTTTTTTTTTAATTTTTGTTTATATAAGATTGTTTTATTAAAAAGAAGATTTTAAATCTGATTTATTCTCACTATACCTTTTAATTATACATTTTAATTTGATCTTATTTTTATTTTAATTTACTTTTATTTAGTGTGAGAAATAATATGAAATTTTTAATATATATATTTCTAAACTTAAATATTTTTTATAAAATTAATTTAATAAAATTTATATTATTTTATATATTTTAATTTTATTTTATTTTTAAACGACATAAAATTTTTTAAGGTAGAGATATATAAATAAATCAATATAAATAAAAATGGAAATACAATTGCAAGGTTAATTTGTTTTATAAGATTAATCTTATTTTTAAAAGTAATGGTTTATGTCATATTATCATCTATTATGTTTATTATTACTTTCTCTCTTTTATTTTATTTTTTTCTTTCCCATACCAAACATTCTCCATTTTAAAATTTCTTGGTCATCCAAGAAACTAACAACTTTTTCCAAAAATGTGTTATGGATGGGGCTGGTCACAGGTCATTAGTCTTATTCATTTTTATACTCAAGTGCAACTGTTGATTTTCCTTCAGACATCTTCTTGGAATTTTCACAGGAGTTATTCATGAAACGTTTTCTTCTAATACTATTTTTCTAGTATATTAATTATTTTATCATATCTTCTCTCTTTTTCCTTTTATATTTTTATTGCATAAAATTTTAATGCATAAATATTATAAAATATAATTTCTATTCTGGTTTAAAAATAAATGTGTTTATGAATATTCGGGAATAAAATTCAGAGTATAAATAAATATGGAATACGAGTATTTTAATTAGTAATTTTTAATAAAGTGAATACCATTTTTTATTGGTAAATTTCATTTATATTATTTTAATTTATTTTTGAGAAAAATATTAATAATTAATAATGATTTAAAATTTTATTTTATAAATTTTTACTTTAAATTTATCAAACTAAAGTCGCTTTTAAAAATTCATTTGATTTAAATTTATATTTTAAATTACAAATTATTTGAATTTAAAAAAAAAACTAATTATATTTTTATTAATATTTTATTATACAATTTTATTTATATTATATTTTAATATAAAATAATTTATGAGTATTTTTCAAATAAATAGGCTATCAGTTGCTTTCAATTCAATTGTCGTACACTGATACTCCATCTGAATTTTTGTTATTTTTTGGAATAAAAGTAAAACAAGGACTAGTTATAAATTACTTTACATACAAATATATCAATAAACTGCTTTGAAATTACATACATTTTAAATATTTTATTTACATAATGTTTGTTCGAATTTTACTTTTTCAAAATAAAAAAAAAAATTGTATATAGTGAAAAAACATATTTAATTTCAATTTTAATTTGAAGTAACTATGAACAAGTCTTGTAGAATCTTACTTCGCTTTATGCATATGACTTTTAATGTCTTCCACAGTTTATTTTAATATTCTAATAGTCTAGTTAAGGTCTCTCTAGAAGGTAAAATAATGTTTTAAACGCTAGGAATCTTCATGAAATGGATAGAAAAGAAAAGTGTGTTTTCTTTCCTACATTATATGAAATTCCGCGGAACTGTTCATTTGAATACTAACTGAATTTAATTAATATCTAATAAATTACCAAATATGACTACAACAACAATCGGATTTGTTGATATGATGATATAGCAATTTAACTATATATAAAGTATATTAAACCAAATATATTTCAAAAAATAATATCGATTTAAATATAATACTATATTATATAAAAATTATTCAATAAGTGTTATTAATAATATATAGATATTAGAAAATATATAAATTTTAAAACAAATACATGAAAATAGGACAGGCTAATATGACTGTGAATAACCCCATACTTTTTTCACATCGATAAGTACTATATTAACATAACGTATTCATACCAGCATAATTTCTTTATTATATTTTATAATTAAATTTAAAACCTTTTCTTTTTATGTTAAAATTATTATTTGTCATACTTTATAACTAACAGCTGGTTTATCTTTGAATAGTTTCTTCATATTTTGATCAGTACTCCTTTTTATTGGTTTTTCACCATTATTGCTAGTGTTATTAGAGTATTTATGTTTTATTAATTTGAAAAAGAAATGCTTGATCAAAATTCAACCTATTATGATTCCTATAGATGAATAGTATATGTGACATCAGTCATATGAAAGTAGTAATCACCCATCTCAAGCATGAAATTTTCCTTTACAAATTTCATTTTAAAATCTTCGTAACGATAATTATATCAATTTTAGGATATTAAGTTTTATCTTAAGAAAAGGAAACTTGCATTTAAATTTAAGGAACAAGTCATTGATCTGAATAGAATTAGTTTTTTTTAACCACGTCTTTTAAGTTTGTGATTTAGATCCTTAAAAAATCGAGATTAATTATCGTTGAAGAGAATAAATATCTTTATTATAATATATTATTAAAATGATATATTATTAAAAAAATAGTCAGGAATGTGTCTTACGATTTTATATTCATTAATGAAGCTTGTTCATCGTGTTAATAACGGCAAAATGAACCTCTATGGACCACAGAGCATTGCATGGTACACATATTTTGCAGGTCAAGCGTCAACATTACCATAAACATATAACTGAGACTCTTTTCCACCTTTGAAATACGCGTATGTAGGGCTATATAAACAAAAGGGTCCTTATATTGTGCAGTTATGCCACTTGATTTGTTGTAACAAGGAAAAAGAGAAGAGAAAAGAGAAGTGGACCTTGCTTCTTATGATTAATGATTGCAGACTACTTTTTCAAAAGCATGTTTCATGCTTGGGCATTAGTATGAGCTACCAGTCATAACCTGCAATAAAATCTTCGAAGAAATGATACAAAATAAAACCAATTAATTTCCACTAAGCTATCACACTCTTCCACTATAGTTAATGGCCTCCATTGTCTCAAAATCATTTTAGCAGAGGCAGAGGGTGAAACAGAGAGGACTCTGAAATAGATCAACTGGGGGGTGAAACAGAGAATTGTTTGTACTATTGAATCTTCAGAACCTCCATATATTGACACTAATAACCAAAGAGTAATTTACCAAAATAATATATTCTTAAAGAATAATTTTGAAAAGCACCTAATGGATTACTAGGCTTTTATTAACTTTGTGGAAGAAAGTATTTATATTCCTCTTAACAACCTCAGTTGAATCATAAAAGTGTTTGGAAACAAGAATAATCCTTCCTGGAACTATGTAAAAGTTAAATTAAGAGAGAAAAGAGTGTGGTCACAATAAAGGTTGCCTCTTCCACTCTAAATTTTAAAAATTCTGACAAAGAAACTGATTCTTCAAATCACCGAAAGATTTGAACATCTTTTATCCCACAAAGCTAGTAAGAGTTATAAAAATAACAGTTTTCATTGAATAATGAACTGTAAGCTGCCATATTATTGGCAATTTTCATTATGCAGTGAATTTCATGAAAATTTGTTATACTTTTTAACTTGTGCAGGTGACAACAGCCTTGAGGAAAGAAGGACTAGAATCATCAAATCTCATCCTTGGAATTGATTTTACAAAGAGTAATGAATGGACTGGTAAGTGGTAGTACATGAACAAGTGTGAGCCAAGTAATTCCAGGGTCCATTGTTACCTATATAAGATGTCATATATGAAGCATGATTAGAGAACTAAAGTTGTCCAAAGATGATCTTGTTTGATAATAAAATTATGGGATTTTTTTTTTGTATTTGTAAATTTCCATTAAGTGTATATGTACATGAATTTAGTTTGGTTATAATTTCTTTATTTTATGAAATGATTTGTTTCTGACTGTTCACCTATATTCATGTTTTCATTGAAGGCAGAATCTCATTCAACAAACGAAGCCTGCATGCTATTGGAACTACACCTAATCCTTATGAGAAGGCCATCTCTATTATTGGCAAGACTTTGGCTCCCTTTGATGATGACAACTTGATTCCATGCTTTGGTTTTGGTGATGGTAAGGCCTAATCCTTAAAGAAGAACAAGTATAAACCAAGAATAGTTTTTCAAGCTTAACATGTGGCTCAACTTCTGTCATGATACAGCTACTACACATGATCAAGAAGTGTTTAGCTTTCACAGTGATCATTCACCTTGCCATGGCTTTGAGGAAGTCCTGGCTTGCTACCAGAAAATTGTCCCAAACTTGAAACTTTCAGGTCCTTATCATCCTTACATTTTTGTTGTGTTGTTCTTGAAGATGTAATTGCTTCTGTGCTGGAAACTTCTGGGTGGCTGCTGTGATGCTTAATTTTAGAGTAAAATATGTTTAGTCCTTTCAACTATCTTCTTTATCAAAACTGATATAGTTTTAATCTCTTCTTAGATATTATAACCATGTGTTTTTTTTATCAAATGTAAGGACTAACACTGAGTTTTAAGATCTTTTACAAGATTAAAAGCATATGTTATTCTTATTAATTTAACTGGTTAAGATTCATGGCTGAAGGAATGATTGCATTTTGTTTGAAGGACCAACATCTTATGCTCCTGTGATTGAAGCTGCTATAGACATAGTTGAGAAAAACCGAGGCCAATTCCATGTATTGGTTATAATTGCTGATGGCCAGGTATTAAAATAATAATTACCTTCACCTGTGTGTGTGTGCATGTCTCTTAAATCTTATTCGCATAATGTGTTGGATGTTAAGGTTACAAGAAGTGTCAACACTGGAGATGGAGAACTCAGTCCTCAGGAAGAAAAGACAATTAAAGCAATCGTTGATGCAAGGTAGATATATATATATATATATATATATATATAGGTTAATCACTTTTATCAAGAATATTGTTTTTATAATTGAAGTGAAAACCCTCCAAACCAAATTAGTATACATATCTTTCTCTCTCCTTTCTCATGTTATCACCCTTTACCATGTGAGAATGTTTTCAAAAGTGACACTGAAAATTTCACTGCATGATTTGTTGCAGCCTTTCCATCCTTTCAAAGATTTATATGATATATTTTTCCCTTTTTTAATTTGTGATAACAGTGCCTATTCGCTTGCAATAGTTCTGATTGGAGTTGGTGACGGGCCTTGGGAAGATATGAGAAAGTTTGATGATAGGATACCCGCACGTGATTATGACAATTTTCAGGTATAATTACTATAACAATAGCTATTACCTGCAAAACATCTAATTTATAATTAAGTTATTCAGTTTCTAAATAGTTTTAAATTGAACCTAGCTAGGATTCCTTTAAGATTCCATTCAGTATAAGAGTTTGGTTAAAAAGTCTCAAATTACTTAAAGACTTATCGATAAATTTTATTCTAATAAATGTTATCCTTATTTTTTTTAATTCAAAATACTCTACTAATATAATATAATACTAAATATTTATTATAAAACAAATGTTCTCCCAAAATATTATATTACTGATTATATTAATTAAGAAATATTTCCTAAGTTCATATACAAAAATTATTTTATCTTTTACTTGTCACTTATTGATTTTTTATGTTCTTATTTTATAACATAATTATTATAGTTAATATACATAAATAAAATAAAAATACATTAGTTATTTTAAATAAAAATATAATATAATAATATTTATAAAAAACACATTTTATTTGTATAAATTTCTATTTATTTTTTATCCTAATATCTTTATTTATTCAAATTATTATTAAAGTCTAAATATCTAAGTACATCTCAATAATTTTATAATTACATTACATATTATACTAAATAATACTTATTGATAACTAGTAAATTCATTTATCAATCACATCTTAATATTATTAACACATAATTCATTACATAAACTTATAAGAATGTATGTCACATAAATTTATAAAAATACAAGTGAATATAATTTTAACTTAATTTTACAAAATCGATTTAATAAGATAAAATTTATACTTTATTTATATATTATAATTTAATCTCATATCTAATAAATGTATAATCTTTAAAAAAACATATCAAACTTTCCAACCATAAAGTAGTTCCGGTGATCAAATATCTGAAACTTTTGAAAAAAAAAAAATCATTAACAACCAAATTTCTTAGGTTTGTAATCTAAAAAAACTTGTTCAACAATTATTATGTAGAAAGCAACTATGCAAAATTGGTAAAATCAATCCAAGTTTCTATAAATTATTCAAAATTCAAAATTTACTCCATTAAATGATTTCTTACTCATATTTAATATAAATTTGACCTAGGTACTTACTATTTCTCCGTACAAATTAACTAATGCATATGCTTCAAAACATTAAATCAATCATTTTAAATATTTTAAATAAGTACAACTTGAAGTCTTCCTCTATATCAATGTGCCCAAAACTAGTTAACTCTACACATTCATAAATCAAAGCTCCCTTCAACATAATTAGAACCTTTTTATAAATCTATGTTCATAAGTATTAGCTCAACTTCTAAATCACAACCAAACTATTCATAAGTATTTTTACACATAAAACTATAACTATAATATGAACAATATTTCACACATTTCATATAAATGCATCCTTACAAAATCAATTTGATACCAAGTCACATTGTCTCATCTAGAACATCTCTCCTAAAGTTTTATAATATTATTCATATTATCTACTTTCTTTTATTTACATACAAAAGGACTTTAAACCTCCATGCAAATTCATAACTATAAAAGTCTCAAAAATTAAAAGAAAACCTCCATGCAAATTCATAACTATAAAAGTCTCAAAAATTAAAAGAAGGAAAAACTTATTTTATTCAAGATTTTGATTGGATACATGTATTTTACTTTTTCATAAACTTTTACTTGATATTCTCAAATCTTGAAAAAATAATAATAATTAGAATATCTTAAAAAAAATTATAAATTAAAAAAATAGAGAAATAATAATTTAAAAATAATAAAAAATAGAAATATTTAATTTTCTATTTATATATTTTTAAAATTTAAGTAAATTCTTTTCATCATTTATAATAATAAATTATATTTTATCTATAATTTTTTTTAACTAAATCTTATATTAACTAGTGATATTACGTTTAAATTATTTATTTTTTATTTAATTGTACATGTTGTTTGAAAACCATTAATTTGTTGAACGTTAATCAATCAAAATCTTTCCCTCAAAATGAGTTAATTGGAATGTGTGAAACAACACTTAGAAAAAAAATACTATATAATTTGAGTTCTCATTGTTTTAATTGTTGGAATTTTTCTTTTTCATATATTAAAATATAAAAATTGTAGTCTCTTAATTTTAATTGTGAATATCGGTTAAGAGATTTAAAAAATTCATTATTTTAGTCATACCATTAAATTACCATTCAAATTTATCGTGCGTAATGAGTGAAATAAATAATTATGTAACATTAATTATTTAGTTTTTACAATTTAAATAATTTACATTAAACAAATCATGGAATACATTTAAAAAATAAAAAAGTAGTGATACTTTTATGATATTATCCCTTAAAAATTAAAAAAAAAAAAAATCTTACGTTTTCAAATTATTTTATTTTATTACATTTTTTTTGATAAAATAATTTTTTCTTCGAATAAGTTTTAACGAAGTTAAAGGTTAAAAAATCATTTTTAAAATAATTATTTTATAATTAATAGATAAAATATTAATTAATTTCACATATTATTTTATAAAATTTATTTTTATATAATTTATAATCAATTTTTATTATAAAAAAACTTTAATATTCAAGTTATTATTTAAAAAAATTGTATAATTATCGATAAAATCATAACAGATGGAATATAAATTTTGAATGATAATAAAATTATAATTAATTTTGTTAAGGTTAATCTAATATAATCAAATATGTTATCTAATATTATAATATAAAATTATATATAAATTAAATTTAAATTAAATATTTTAAATTTAAAATAATTAAATATATAATTTTGTATATAAAAAAATATATATAACATATGATCTAGATCTACATATGAAATTAATATGGAGCTAGGAGGAGAAGGTAATGATCTTCCAAGACAATTCACAAGAAATGATATTAAAAAAAAAAAATATATATATATATATATATATATTATTATTATGTAATGAATACATCATACTATTCATTCATCCTAGGTAGGCAATCCCATTACTTTAGGTTATTACTAGAAACTTATGCTCTGATACCATTAAATGTAACATACCCAAAATATAAATATATTCTAACCGTTCAATAATTTCAAGTAAGAATATTAATCACTATTACACTAATTCTAAGGATACTATTCAAAATACATAACTAATTCATAATTTACCAAAAATTTATCATTAGTTCTATTACTATCCATAAGACCTACACTATTTCCTACTCTCTTCTACATATGACTCCCTTGTAGACTTGCTATATGCTCCAGTGTAAAGAACACGATAATAGGAGAAACACAACATACAAAGAAGAGTATGTTAATAGAAAATTTTCATGTTAACAGTCAACCAATCAATTCAACATTTTCAACCACATAGTAGGTGTAAGTGCCTACCTTATGCTTTACACCCATAAGTACAAATCACAAAATTAGACAGACGATTTCCGTAAGACTGTATAGATTTCACACATCAGAGGCTAACACCTGAGGTTTATCCAAGGATCAAGGGCCTTCACCATAACCGACCTTCTAAGACATTTTCACTCTGGGTCATCCTTTAATACCTCACAACCAAATACCACCTTAGGGTAGCTTCACCTATTGTCCCTTTCGGAACAATTTTGTGAGGCTGCATCGACCTTCACCACATGAGTCCTAGTCTACATGACTCGAGATATCATTAAGGTCTGGATACCCCACAGATATTCTCAAAATCCATACACACTACATTACTAATAATCACATATTAATAGTCCAATGATAAAAACCTTCTTTCACTAGGAATAACATAGGCCTCATGCCGTTAAATCACATCGTAACTAAATCTTTAGAACTTTCATGCATGCATATCATTTTTCATCATTTCAAATCAAACAAAACAAGAAAATTAGTGTAGTCAACCCAGATACCCTCTGCTTAACGAATTTCAATCCGAGAGCCCTTGGAACAAATCTGCTCAATGTAGGGACCTTACCCTTAGTGGATTTACGTAGACAAGGGTTTCGCAGAGTTGTAAAAACCTAGATCTAACACCCAACAAGCATTTCAAGCATACCCAAACACAATAAGAACAATATACATCACACATTTTGAACATTCGAACACAAATCTCACAAAATAAGTTGGATTTCTAACTTCCCTACCTTGTTTTTATACCACAACATAGATCTGCGACTTTTGCTCCTAACTAGCTCTTCCAACACTTAAACACAAACTCAAACACATCACTACAAGCTCCTAAACAGCTCAAATGCAAGAGAGAAGAGAAACCCCACACCCAGTCCCAACCCTAACGAAAAAGAGAGAACTTTGCACCCAAAAACTTACCCAAAACGAATTTCAATTCATGGGAGTGATTCTCCTTCTCAAGATATTTCCAATGGCGGGCTTGGGTATAGGAGAAGATAATGAAAAGGGTGAGAAATCATAGAGAAGATGAGAGACTTAGAAAGAAAGAGTTATAGTGAGAGAGACTCTTGGGTGAAAATGAAAAGTAAAGGGCCTTGGACATCCTTTTATAACTTTTTCAAAACTTACCCGCATTTATTATCCTTCACTTAATCCAAGTTACTCCTCTCACTAAAATTAATTTTCCTCTACATCCTTACATAATATTTAAAAGTATTTCTAAATATAAGATTATTTTATTTTAATAAAATAAAATTTATAAAACTTATATAAAGTTTGAATTATTTTATTATTTTATAAACATATACCTTCTTTTCATTTAAATAATTATCTTTATCAAATATATGATAAAATTTGAATAGTAATATATATAGGTATATATATTTATTAGTTTGAAGTTTCTCACTTTCTGGCTGGATCTATTGTTGACGTAGTTATCTAATAGAACTTATTTGTAATGATTTCATTATTCAATCACATTTCCCCTTGTGTGCAGTTTGTTAATTTCACGGAAATCATGTCAAGAAACACAAGCCCCTCCGAGAAAGAAGCAGCTTTTGCTCTCGCTGCTCTCATGGAGATCCCCTTCCAATACAAAGCAACCATGGAATTTGGAATACTCGGGTATGATCCTAATTATGGTGAACAAATTAACTCAACAGGGCAATTATAAAACTATAAACTATAATTATTTAATTACATTATAATTTAAGATAAATTAAAATTTATTAAATCATTTGAATTATGACAAATAAAAAACCTATTTCAAAATCTATTTTCTAATTTCAAAACTTATAGTTTAGTTTTTTATTTTAGAAAAATAATATTTTTATATACTCTTCATTTAATACGGTAAAGTTAATTCGTTTATATTTTTAGATGAAATAAAATTTTTAATTTTATAAATCTATCGAATAAACTTTGTCCTACTTTATTTATATATATATATATATATATATATGTAATTATTTCATCGTATATTTAAGTAATTTATAATCTTTATTAGTTATAGAGCACAATTTCTTTGGATCAATATGCAGTATTGTTTAAGTGTTTATGTTTAAGGTTAACTGATCCTATATATTTGTGGTTTGGAGAATAGGCGTGTAACTGGAAGAGCAAAGAGAATTGTTCCAAAACCTCCTCCTCTTCCTTATTATTCTAGGCCTGCACCCGCACCTGCGCGTCTTCCCAGCAATGCAGCATCATCCTCCGTTGATGACCAAAACCAAGCGGTATGTTTTACTCACCTTCTAGTTTATTCATTTTTTAATCTCTTTAACATATATAGTTATTTATAATTTTTTTCTTTAATATTTTATAATTATAATTTAACTGTCTTTCTCTTAATCTCTTATAATTTTATTCTTAATATTTTAATAATTAATTTTTTAACTATATTAATTATTTTTTATTATTATCAAAATATGGACAGATACATACCATTGCGCCTTTAGTTCCACTAATAAATAGTAAAGTAATGTCTATTAAAAAAAGAATAATTATTTTGTGTGAGTTTAAAACCTTGTGGTGATATCAATCATTAATGATGGATAATTTTTTCAATATTACAATACAAAAAAAAATATGTGAGTGTTAATTAAAATAAAATTGATTTAATTAGATAAAATCTAAACCAAACACACATTTATTATATGTTGGTATTCACATCATAGGTTTAACTAGATAATAAATTGTTGGAGTAAAAGTGAAAATATGAAATCTCATATTAAATAAAATAAATAAATTGAACATCATGGAAATATAAATTAAAAAATCTAAAAAATTTAACATCCTAACATTTTGATACGAATGTGGTGTAAAGTATATTTTGGCATTTTTATTCTCATGACATTTTCAAAAAGAAGTGGATAACCATTTGGAGGAGACTTTCACTAGTTGAAAAGTATAAATGCACGTTAAGATCTTAAAAATATGAATTTTAACAATTAAATTATGTTTTCAATAAAAATATGTGTTTGGAACTTTATTATCAGCAATTATATTAGTAATGTAAATTATTTAATTATTATTATAGTCACAACTTAATAATTTAGACAAAATCGATATTGTTACATTAGATATATTTGATATAGTTACGTAAAATTTTTTCCTTTATAACAATGGTGGGTTCACATAACAACTTTGGGTCATTATCTTTCTCAATTTGTTACCACTGTATTCTCTTCTTTCTTTTTCTTCTATATAAGATACTATTCTTTCCGTAAAGTACATAATTTTTTAATAAATATATTTTATCTTTTTTACGTGATACTCATGTATCATTCCTTCACTGATTTCACCATATATTTCCAATAAATTTCATTATATGATATCAAAACTCTTCTTTTTGAAAAGTTCTCCTACGCACATTACCTTTGATCTTTTTTTTTTTTTTCTTTTTTTCTTTTTTGTTTTTTTTCCAAATTCTTAAATTATCTTCCTTTTTTATTTTCAAAACATGTCATATGATATCCATGATGTTTATAACCCTTTTTATCTTCACCTATTGAAAGCCCAACCATGCTCTTATAACACCCACTCTGAATTCTTCTAGTTATTCTAGTAGGTCTATGATTATTACTTTAGTGCTAAAAACAAACTTGAGTTTGTTGGGGATAGGATCATCAAAGAACCATCACAATTTAACAAAATGTATATGTTATAGAGAAGATGCAATAACATGGTAGTACTAGTATCTTAGATTATTGATAGGATCATCAAAGAACCATCACAATTCAACAAAATGTATATCTTTTGGAGAAGATGCAATAACATGGTAGTACTAGTATCTTGGATTGTTCATTCTATCTCTACATTCACAAGAAAAAATATATTATGGATGGATAAAATCAATGATTTGGAGAGACCTCAAAGCAAGATATTCAACAAGAGCTCTTTATGAATTTCAAATTTATAAATGAAACTTCATCCATCAACCAAGGAGAAATTAGTGTAACAAAATATTGTACTAAATTAAAAATCATTTAGAATGAATTAGATAGTCTCAGATCAAGTTTGATTTGTTCTTGTATTTTTTAGTTTTCTTTTTTTAATCGATAAGGACAAATATATTAATAAAAATTAGTACTAGAAGTACAAAAAACAATTACAAAATGTAATTGAGTAAAAGTGTACAAAAAGTTAAATAGTTAACTAGATAATTATCCCTCCCTCTACTGAAAATTAGATTGGTTAACAGATAAATCACCAAGTTGATTATCCAACACATAAGGAACAGGACCAGAGATCCATACACCATTCTGTAAAAAATCCTACAGCCATTGAAATCCTAGACTTGACACACAACTAAGAGTTCAATTGAGTCAGAAAGAAAATTTCTTCTACATCTACCTTTTTATTGCGAAACAACTCGTCATTCCTATGCTTCCACAAACTCCACATCATCCTAACCCACACCACCTTCCAATATATGTTTACCTTCTTGTTTTGGAAGTGAATGTAGTGTTGTAACAAATGTTACTTGAGAGTTTTAGTTCTACAAGTACTTATACCAAACCACGTATAGCATTTGTTCCACACCACATTAGCTATCTTGCACTCCAAAAACAAGTGTGTGATGGATTCCTCTTCCACACCACATAACCCGCAACTGGTCACAACCACATGCACCCCCTACCCCTCAACTTACCTCGTAGCTATTCCTTCCAATGTTGTTCTCCACACCAAATGTCATGTCTTAGGGATAGCTTTAATCTTCCAAAGCTCAATAAAAAAGATTTCAAAATCTCCTTGTATCTCATTATGAATAATGAAATAAGCTTATTTAACACTGAACATTCTCATGTCATCCTCCTTCCAAACCCATTTATCTTCTCCTTCAATAGTAGGTTGTTTCAATATAATGAAGTTCATGAGTTGTTTTACCAAATCTTCTTCCCACTTGAACCAAAGTCTTCTCCACACCAGATTCCATACACACCGACCATCCTATCAAGTGTCCATATTACTGACAAAACATTGTTGATCACTAGAATTCATAAACAGCCTACTAAACTTCACACCTAATGCCTCTTCCCCAGCCTACTTATCCTACCAAAATAATGTAGTTTTACTATCACCTACTTCCATACTCATTTTTTGCAAACTAGTCTTTACCTTAATCATTAGCCTCACAAATCTTTTTAAAACCTTCCATCATGTTGAACAAGCTTTAACTTGTTTTTGATCCTTTAACCCCTCTACCCTCCATACTTAGCTTCTAATACCTGCTTCCAAATCCCTTTATTCTCATTTACAAACCTTCATTTCCACTTAGCAAGTAATGCATCATTAAATGATCCCATATCCTTAACTCCAAGCCCTCCTTGGTTCATGGGTTTACAAAGTGTTCATACAAGATTCTTGATGGGGTTTGTGACAGAAAATGAGAAGATCAAACTATGCAATTTCTAAGTGGATTGAACAATTAATATAGCCACGTCAAATCCACTATATTTTTTTATGGAACCTCTACCACAAATATCAAAGGTATTTTCTTATATTATGCAACAAGAACGCCAAATTCTGGGAAGGAATGGTATTCTTGAAAATTTTAATATGGAAACCAAAAATGCCTTGATCAACAATACAAGTATCAGTTTCTTTATTACTTGTAAATTCTACAGAAAGAATAGGTATAACGAAACTTTACTACAAGAAGCATTGTTACCCAACAGATAAAAATTCTAATAAGTCTATTAATAATCATGGCACTAAGTTATGTAGTCACTACGGAAGAACATGTCACACTATTGATATATGTTACAAAAAGTATGATTTTCCACCATGACATAAACTATACAATAGTAATAAACAAACCATTATCAACCAAACAACGACAAATGTTGATACACAACAAAATGAAGACTTTAATTTTCGTTTTACTACCAAATCAAGAAAAATCTTCTATTTCCCCTATAGGGTACCTTTTCTCCATCTCCCAATTATATCCATCACACTATAGGTAACATATTCTCTACAACTCATGTTAATGATGATAAAATATGTTGGGTAATTGATTCTAGTGCAACTAATCATGTTATTTCATCTTAAAAAAAATACTTACAAATCAATTAAATCTATTGTTGTTCTATTACCCACTGGAGAAAAGGTTATGGCAACACACTTTGGTTATGTAATTTTTTCCAAATCTTTTTTTCTTGTTGATGTTTTGTATATATCTCCATTTACATTTAATCTCATTTTTACATCTAAACTTATTTCTTTTCTCAATTGTAAGATCAATTGTAAGATCACCTTCTTATCTGATAGATGTCTTATACAAGACATGAAGACTAACAAGATAATTGGTATAATTAACCTCATTGTTGGTCTTTACAAGGTCAATGTTCTTCCTCTAATTTTTTAAAATGTTACCATTCTACAATCGGTAACATTACTAACACAGATACTATACAACAAACTTATCCTCATCTTCCCCTTGATCTTTGGCATTTTAAACTTGGCCATATTCTTATAACCACATACTCCTGATGAGAAATAATCATCCATCTATATCAAGCAATAAATAATTTGTCTATAGCACATATTATTATTCTAAACAACATAGATTTCCCTTTAATAATAGTACTTCTCATATTACTACGCTTATGAAACTTTTGCATATAAACATTTGGGTCCTTGTGCTAAAATCTCTATTCATGGACACAGATATTTCCTCACCATTATTAATGATAATACTTAGTACACATGGACATTTCTTATGACTCATAAATATGAAACAGGAAATATCTTGCAAAATTTTGTTACCCAACTTGAAAAACAATATGGTCTTGATGTTAAAATAATAAGAACTAATAATGGTGTATAATTCTTCATGAATGATTTCTTTAACAACAAAGGTATTATCCATCAGACCACTTGCAATGAAACTCCTCAATAAAATGAAGTGGTTGAACTAAAACACCAACACCTTCTTAATATGACTCGAGCTCTCTTATATCAGTCCTATCTTCCACCCATTTTTTGGTCTTTTGCTCTATTACACTCTGTCTATATCATTAATTGTTTGTCTACACCATATCTAAAGAATAAATCTCCTTATGAACTTTTACATAACAATATTTGTGATCTTTCATTGCTCAATTTTTTGTTGTCTATGTTACATAAACACTAACACTTCTAATTGATTTAAGCTTGATCCTTGTGCTTCTCTTGAAATCTTTCTTAGTTTTAAACATCATAAAAAGGGTACGTAATTTACAATATAAAAACACGATATATTATTGTCTTCAAAAACACCATCTTTTATGAAAATTGCTTCCCATACTATAATACTCTTTAATCAACAAACCTTCTTCTCCATCTCAAATTATTTTCATTGATAATCATCACCTTCATTATGACATTCCTACGTCTACGTGTAATTCTGAAAATAACAACACTGAGAATATTGTTCCTCTTTATCGATCTCAATAACCATCATACAAACCAACCTTTCTTCAAGATTTTCATACATCCTTTCTTACCATCAATAACTCCACTAAATTTTATTTGTAGCACCCTTCTATCCCAAAACATTTTTAATTAATAAATATAAAATTTACGAAAGATGAAAGTAAAATAATTTAAATATATTCGCTTCATAAATAAAAAATTACGAAACAAAGAAAATAAGATTTCAAAATAAAACTTTTACTATGAGTAATATTGCCTACTTGAACAATGACGGTAGACCGTGAACCAACACACCAAGTAAGTTCCTAGGAAAGAGAGGTGGGTCACTAAGGGAAACTCTTAAATACCAAGTCTTTCCTACCCAGAACTTTCCTATACTTACACTTTCACACTACCACTATATATCCAGTAACAATAATAACTCTTTTTAGATGTAGAAAGTCAAATAAAATATTATTAGGCCTTGAATAAGCCTTTATGAGTTTTTAAAGATAAAAATCATAATAAACTTCAAAACAACTTCTTCAAAATAATCTCTTTATGCCTCGACACCACACCTAATCAGAGCACTTACGAAATCAAGGAATAGAAAACCTATGCTTCATCAACCAACTCCGCTTTGTTCTCCTCAAAGATATGTTCACCTATAAAAATATTCAACCCAAACAAAAATACAAAAAAATACAAACAAAAGAGTGAAGAATATATCTCACATATGTTATAAATACTTATAAGAAAATAGGTAGAACTAAACACGCATATGAACGGAACATGTACACACAAACACATCACGTATCTCAACTGAGCAAGCATAGCTTAGAATTTCACCCGACTAAGCATCAGCTTAGACTTTTCAACTGACCAAGTCTTAATTTGGAATTTCCATAATGCTAAGCTAATTCCTAGACTTTTCAACTGACCAAGCTTGAAATTTTACAACTGACCAAGTGTTAACTAGTATAACTTGAAATTTTACAACTGACCAAGTAGAACTTGAAATTTCACACATACACACAAATGCACAACTCATCACACATCTCAAATGACCAAGCATAACTTGGATTTTATCCTGCTAAGCCAAAGCTTAGACTTCTCAAAACACACAAATAATTCATAACTAAATCACAACTCATCATAATTATGAGGGTTTATGGTTGTCTCAACGCAAACAAAATCCTATTGAGACTTAGGAGTTGCCTCTCTACCCAAAATCCTCATAAATATCCTACACATGAGACATTCCCCACTCCCCCTCTTACCTCGAATGAAGATACACGACGCCTTTAGATGCTACCTGCCCAACTCTTCACATGTCGCCTTTGGTCGCCTCTTCTAAGTTTTTTCCCAAACGTTAGGGAAAATTTGGAATAATAATGGAAAGGGTTTAACACCTATTTATATAAATAGAGTCGGACTTCTGAAGATTAAATCTAATTCATAATATCTTTAAAGATAATAACTGCTTTATCTTTTAGAATAAAGTTAACCTCACAATATCTTTTAAAATATCAATAACCTCACAATATCTTTTAAATATTAATAATTTCTCGATATATCTTTTAAAATATTAATAACTTCATAATATTTTGTTAAATATTAATAATCTCACGATATATCTTTTAAAATATTAATAACTTCATAATATATTTTAAAATACTAATAATCTCACAATATATTTTTAAAATATTAATAATTTCACAATATCTGTTTATAACTGTTTATCATTTATTTTATTTTATCTTCTAAATCTAATTATATTTTATTTAACTAAATAATTAAGTTATATATATATATATTTGTCTATTATATATATTTTTTCTAAAAAAATAGGATGTTACATTATTAAGTATCCTTTTTCAAACTTTTTTATCCTATAAAAAATTATCTCCCATATAAACACTTTTATTATGAATATCAACCCTATATTGGAACTTAAAACATACAAAGAAGCCTCTCAGCATAATTGTTGGGTTAAAGCTATGGAAGCATAATTAACTGCTCTTGCTGATAACAAAACATGGATTCTGACTTCTTTGCCCCCTAATAAGAATGTTATATAATGTAAATGGATTTATAAAATAAAGCATAACCCTGATGAAACTATCAATCAATATAAAACCCGTGTTGTAGCTAAAAGTTTCACACAAATGGAAGAGTTAGACTATCTTGATACATATTCATTTGTTGCGAAATTAACTACTATTTGTTTACTTCTTGCTCTTGCATCCACCAACGATTAGCATCTTAAACAATTAGATGTCAACAATGCTTTCTTACATGAAACTCTTAATGAAGAAATATATATGCATCTTCCTCTTGGTCTTCCAATGACTTATCCTCACCAAGTATGTAAATTACAATGTTTCATAT
Organism: Macrotyloma uniflorum; assembly: GCA_016859785.1. Classification (NCBI taxonomy): domain Eukaryota; kingdom Viridiplantae; phylum Streptophyta; class Magnoliopsida; order Fabales; family Fabaceae; genus Macrotyloma; species Macrotyloma uniflorum. The sequence continues at coordinate 133,843 of BDMB01000094.1, read as the reverse complement.
ACGGTTTAAAACAGTCAATGGTATGCATAACTCTCTTCCTTTTTTATATCTCACAAGTATAGCTTGTCACACTCTAATCATTCATTATTTTTCAAATGGTCTTCTTCATTAACTATTATTGTTTTACATATATATGTGGCTGATATCGTCCTTTCTAGCAATAACTTTCATGAGATTCGCACCATTTCCAAGCTTCTAGATCAAACATTTTACATTAAAGATCTTGGCAATCTACATTTCTTTTTAGGAATTGAAGTTTCTCATAATAAGAAAGGAATAAGTATATGTCAAAGAAAATATACCCTTGACATTTTAGCTGATATTGGGATGACAACGGGAAAATCGGTCAACACTCCTATTGAACATTCAACCAAGCTTCATTTTGATTTTGATGATAGCCTCCATGATCCTTGCTCTTATAAACGTTTGAATGGTAGACTAATCTATCTTAGCACTACTCGTCTTGACATAGAATATAGTGTGCATTTCTTATGTCAATTTTTGCACTCCCCTACCTCTGCTCATCAAATCCAACTAAAAGTTTTTAAGGATTCTTATTGGGCTGGTTGTCCACATTCTATTACCGAATTTGCCATTTATCTAGGGGATCTCTCATTACCTAGAAATCTAAGGAAACAAAATACTATTTCCCAAAGCTCTTCAAAGGATGAATCCAGGGCCTTGACTACTACAACCTATGAAATTCGATGGTTAACCTCCATATTTGAATAATTCAGAATATTTTTTCAGAAACCTACATTCCTTTAATATGATAGACAATATGCTCGACATATCACTACTGATCTTATATTTTATGAGAGAATTAAGCACATTGACATAGACTGTCACATTGTTTGTGAAAAACTTCAACTAAGATTGATCAAGTAGTTCGTGAAAAACTTCAACTAGGATTGATCAAGTTAGTACTTGTCTCATCCTTTTTACAACTTGCAAATATTTACGCAAAACTGTAGTCGCCTGCCTTGTTTCAGTTCTTTGTTTCGAAGCTCAACTAATAGATATTGACTCTTCGCTTCAGGGAACTCACAACATAATAACTCACAACATAATAATTCAGACAAAACTGATGTTGTTACACCAAATATAGTTGATGCAGTTACATAAAACTTTTTGCTTCGTAACAACAATAGTTGGTTCACGTCGTGGGGTCACTATCTTTCTCAATCTGTTACTACTGCATTCTTTCTCTTTCTTCTACTTTTCTTTTTCTTTTATATAAGAGACTATCATCTTTGTATAGTATACAACTTTTTAATAAATACATTTTTGTCTTTTCTACATGATACTCATGTATCATTCCTTCACTGATTTTCATCCTATATTCACGATAAATTTCACTATAGTTACTTTATATTTTCATGAGAAATAAGAGTGTAAGAATAAAATCTTGATCTGACTTTTTAGGGCCGCTTTTCCGCTTTTACAAATTAAAAAAAAAAAATCAAATTCATACCTAGATAAAATAGGATTTTCTCATCAAAGCAGAGGATATCCACATACTAATATAATTATCATGCATATGAACTAATAGGGTTGATTTTTTTTAGGGTATAAGTAGCAAATACTTATAGTTTTGTGTAAAACTTTCTACTTTTATTTCCATTTCTTCAAATAGTTATGAAAATGTTATTCTATTTTTCTTGGTTTCTATTTATAAATATATTTTTCTTCTTGAAATGTTATTCTATTTTTTTTTCATAATTTAAAATATATTAAAAGTCAGAAATACAGGGAAAAAAATCGGCAAGTTTATAATCATTCGTAAAATAAAAATTAAAATGAAAAACACTTAAACTAAATAGAAATTAAGGTTTGCTTTATTCTATCAACTTTAAGATTTGTTGATGATTGATTTGATGTTCTAATGGAATTTTATAGGCCTGCCCTGTTTGTTTGACCAATCCAAGAGACTTGGCCTTCGGATGTGGGCACATGGTGAGTTAATTAGCATCTCTAAATTATTTGTCTCATCTTTATTGTTTTTAGGTTTTGTTATTATTTCTTACAATATTTTGGAACCCAGACTTGCAGAGATTGTGGATACAAGTTAACAAACTGTCCCATGTGCCGAGAGAGGATCAATACTCGTCTTAGGGTGTACAGCGGATGATTGTTTTTCTTACCTGAAAAGAAGAAGAAATTGAACTTCATATAATGGAGATTTGTAAAAAATATTAGCTGAATTCTGTTTGAAGGAAGTTGTTGTACTCTTCTTTTATAGAACAAGAAGGAAGTCTATCTGTATGAATTTTTCGATTTTTAAGTTAACATGTATTTAATGTATGAATAATTATTCTTAATAAAGATGAGTGTTATATTTTATTTATGTATAAAAAATGTACTTGAAATATAATGGAATATTAATAATTTATCTTTATATTTAATAACGATATAGTAAAAATATTACTATAAATATATTATTTAAATTATTATTGTATGATAAGATATTTCAGATAGCATAAATTTTCTTCAATTCAGTGTCCAAATCATTAAGAAAGGATAAATAAGTTTTATTATTTCTCTTATTTTTAGTTAAACTTATTAAAATTTATTTGTAACTTTAAAGGTTGATGTTAATTAAAATGACATGGAAATTTAAGAATCTTGTAATAATTATTAATTTTAAGTGGTGAGTTGTAAAAATTATTAATTTTTTATAATTGAACTTTAAAATTGGTCTTTTTATATAATTGAACTTCATAATTTATTAGAGTAAATTTATGAATAATTTATTTGCAACCAAATTATAATGGGTTGGGTCATGCCAAAAATTTTGGATAGGCCTTATGCCCAATAGTCAAGGGGAAAACTTATTTAAGCTTTAATTCCTTCTAATTCCTCTCATTTCCCACATTTTTCAGATCTCACTCCTTTACTCCTAAATTCACTGTAATCCTCTCTAAATGCTCTTAACTTTTCTCACCTCATAGAAATTTAAAGATACTAGGAGAAAGCTTGCAATGAGTAGATCATTTTGCATCGATTAATTTTTGGTGATCAAATAAGTTTCGTCAAATTATGAGTTTTAGGATTCTTCATTAGGATTTAAATGTTAATAGGCATAAATATATTTTATTATCTTTGCGTATTAGTACTATTGGTGATATTTCTTCTTCTTTGACTAATGTTATTGTGTCTCCTAGTCTCTCTACAAATCTTATATCTGTTGGCCAATTAGTTGATCATGATTGTAATGTCCAATTTTCTCGTTCTGATTGTGCGATGTAGGATCAAGTGTCTGGGAAGATTATCCTGAAGGGACCTAAAGTGCACTACTAGAAAAAAAGCATTTTACATCGTTAAATTTACATCGGTTATTAGGTAAACCAATGTAAATATGAAAACCGTGACATTTTTGTAAATAAAAGAAAAGCTGATCGCATATTTACATCGGTTCATTTAGGACCGATGTAAATATGCACATATTTACATCGGTTCATTTAGGACAGATGTAAATATGTCCATATTTACATCGGTTTTTCAACGAACCAATGTAAATATCACATATTTACATTGGTTCTTCAAAGAACCGATATAATTGTGTTTCATAACCTTAACTCAAACCTACACTGAGCCCTCTCATTTCACATTCGTCTTCTCTGTTGTCTCTCCGGCCGCGACGAACAAAGTGAGTCTCTTCCTCCTCCACCTCCATTAAACCCTATCTTCCACCTTTAATACACTTACTTTCCCTCAAAATTGAAGGAAAATAACATTATGAATTATTTATGTTATTTTAGATTAATATGTTGATCTGCAATATTGTGCTGTGTTTGTGGTAGAGGAGTATATTTCAGGGTTTAGGTTAACAGGTATGAGTGAGTTCTTTCTTTCGTTTTTTAGTTTGGATTTAGATTTTGATTCTCCTCTTTTTCTAAACCAAAACCTTAACTTGTTCCATAACGCAGGAGACCCTTTTTCTTGGGATTACAATTTTGACCACATCTTCAACTTCAGCGACGACCAAACCAAGGAATCATCCTCCGCCTCCAACTTCTCTGGTTTTGTGGGTAGCCTTGAGTCACAAGAAGTCTCCTCCAACAGCACAACTTACGAAGAAGAAGCGAAAGAAACAGAGCCACTAGCGGTGCCGTCACCGGTGAAAGAGGCTAGGATGTACAGAGGAGTTAGGAAGAGGCCATGGGGGAAGTTCGCGGCGGAGATACGAGATTCGACCCGAAACGGCGTTCGGGTGTGGATTGGAACTTTCAACACGGCGGAAGCGGTGGCTCTTGCTTACGACCAGGCGACGTTCTCCACGAGGGGGTCTCTGGCGGTGCTGAATTTCCCGGAGGAGGTGGTGAGAGAGTCCCTGAAAGACATGCCGAGTAAGCCTTGGGAGGAAGGTTCTTTACATCGGTTATTTTAGAACCGATGTAAATTTTTTTTTAAATTTACATCGGTTGTGGAACCGATGTAAATTATCAATTTTCTAGTAGTGGTGGGACGACTCTTTCCATTATGCTTATCTCCTTCCACAAATTGTCATATTTTTTCTTTAATTTCTCAAGTTTGTATTGATGATAGACAAATGAATAAAATGTGTCATAATCGTTTAGGTCATCCAAATTTTCGAGTACTTAGTACCTTGTTCAAATCTGGTTCCTTGGGCAATAAAAATTCTTCTGTTTCTTTTGATTGTTCTACATGTAAACTTGGTAAAAGTAAAGCTTTACCATTTTCACATAATGCATCCCGTAAAATCATTGTTTTGATATCATTCATAGTGATGTCTGGGGGATTTCACCTGTTGTTTTCCATGCGGGTTATAAGTATTTTGTTACTTTTATAGATGACTATAGTAGATTTACTTGGGTATATTTTCTTCGGTCTAAGGCAGAAGTTTTCTCTATTTTCAAAATCTTTTGTATCCTTTATTAAGACTCAATTTTCTACTCACATAAAATTCTTAAGATCGGATTCTAGAGGAAAATATATGTCTAATGAATTTCAGAGTTTTCTTCAAAATGAGGGGATCATATCTCAACGTTCTTATCCTTCCACACCACAACAAAATGATGTTGTCGAAAGAAAGAACCGTCATCTTCTTGATGTTGTACGCACTCTTCTACTTGAATCATATGTTTCTCATCGTTTTTGGTGTGAAGCACTTTCTACTGCTGTTCACTTAATAAATAGGTTATCTTCTCCTACCCTACATAATGTTTCTCCTTTTTTTAAGATGTTTGGGCATTCACCTTCATACTCTGATCTTCATATTTTTGGTTGTGTTTGTTTTGTGCATCTTCCTATTCATGAACGAAATAAACTAACTACCCAATCTGTTAAGTGTGCTTTTCTAGGATATGGTCTTACTAAAAAAGGGTATGTTTGTTATGATCCTTATGCCCGTCGCATTAGAGTTTCCAGGAATGTGGTTTTCTTTGAAAATCAGTATTTCTTTTCATCATATGTTGCACCATCATCTTCTTCTTTATCTTTTATGCCACATTTTTCAAATTCTTCACAAGTTGTGGAAATATGTCGTCACCATCCTTCTAGTACCCTTCATGATTCTGTCCCAACTCTTGACCTTGTCTCTGTTCCTGCACTAGATCCTATCACTGCTCCTACACTAGATCCTATTACTGCTCCTGCACTAGATCCTGTTACTACTCCTATACTAGATCCTGTCACTACTCTTGCACTAGATCCTGTTTTACCCCTTTGTCGGTCCACTCGATTATCTAAACCCCCTGATTGGTATGAGTTTTTTACCTGTATCTTTATCAACTACCTTGTCTTCCATTTCTATTCCTTCTAGTTATACACAGGCTATGGAACATGAATGTTGGAAAAAGGCAATGAAGCAAGAACTACAGGCACTACAAGAAAATCACACTTGGGACTTTGAGTGTTGTCCTCCCACAATGAAACCTATTGGAAGTAAATGGGTTTTCTCCATCAAGCTTCGCTTTAATGGTTCTTTGGATCGCTACAAAGCTCGATTAGTGGCTCTTGGTAATAGACAGGAATATGGCATTGATTATGAGGAGACATTTGCTCCTATTGTCAAGATGACTACATTCGGACTATCCTTGCTATTGCTACTTCTCAATCTTGGCCATTGCATCAAATGGATGTAATAAATGCTTTTCTTCACGGTGATCTCAAAGAATAAATTTACATGAAACTTCCCTCTTGTATGACTTCTTCTTCTTCTACTGATGTTTGTAAACTACGATATTCTTTGTATGGGCTTAACAGGCTCCTCGGGCATGGTTTGAGAAGTTTCATACTACGCTCCTTAAGTTCTCCTTCACACAGAGTCAATATGATTATTCTCTCTTCTTTCACAAGTCTTCCACGGGTATAGTTCTCATTTTGGTTTATGTGGATAATCTCATCATTACGGGAACTGATAATGGACTAATTACTAAGCTGTAAGCTGAACTACATGCAACATTTTACATGAAAGATCTTGGACAACTTACATACTTTTTAGGATTGGAAGTACATCATCGATCCAATGTTATTTTTTTAAACCAACAAAAGTATATTCTGGATTTGATCAATTTGGCGAGTTTAGATGGAACTACTCCAGTTGATACTCCTATGGAAGTAAATGTTAAATACAAGAAAGATGAAGGAGATCTTTTGTCAGATCCAACTCTCTATCGGCGTTTGGTAGGTAGTCTTATATATATAACAATAACTAGGCCTGACATTTCATATGTTGTTCATCAAGTCAGCCAATTTATGTCTTCTCCTCGACATCTTCATTTTGTTGTTGTTCGCCGCATTATCCGCTATCTTGTAGGATCACCTACACGTGGGTTATTCTTTCCGAAAGACTCATCCTTAAAGCTTATGGCATATAGTGATGCGGATTGGGCAGGTTGTCTAGATACTCGTAGGTCTACTATAGGTTGGTGTTGGTTTCTTGGTGGTGGCTTAATTTCTTGGAAATGTAAGAAGCAAGATCGTGTTTCTAAATCTTCTACTAAGGTTGAATATCGTTCAATGTGGTCTGCTTGTGCTGAAGTTGTGTGGTTACGTAGTCTTTTGGAGCAACTTGGTTTTTTACAACCTAACCCTACACCTTTTCATATTGATAATACAAGTGCTATTCAGATTGCTACAAATCCAGTATACCATGCACGTACCAAACATATTGAAGTGGATTGTCACTATATTAGGGAAGCCTTGACTAGTAATGTTATCTCTCTCCCTTATATCTCCACAGATCTTCAAGTTGCTGATATATTTACGAAAGTTATGACTAGGCAGCGCCATCAGTTTCTTGTTGGCAAATTGTTGCTAATTAACTTACCAGCATCAATTTGAGGGGGATGTTAATAGGCCTAAATATATTTTATTATCTTTTATAGATTAGCTGTTAGGAATCTTCGATAATTATTATTGTAACAGCAAATCTCCTGTAATCCCTCTCTTAATTATATATTCCCAAGAATCTATCATATTAATGTAAAAGATATGCTCTGTCACCTATTTAAGAAAGGGAGGCTGCTGAAGAATAGTATCAAACTTTTCTACAAACATTGTGTCATATTATAATATGTTTACTTTTGTCTTGATATTTTGATATTAATTGGGGGTTTAGGATTCTTTAGGAATCTTGATAAATTCTGATGAATTGTGATGGTAATTAGAGGGGTTTTGTGATTAGATTCTTGTAGAATCCAGTAGTACTTTGAAACCTCTTGAATTTTTAGAATTAAGTTTGAATTAGAGGTAAGGGAAGTTAATTAAGAAAAGTTAATCACAATTAATTGGATGATTATATATGTTGAGGTGTTTACACGTGCAATTGATGTGATTTGTATGATTATATGACAATTTGATGATTAATAATCGATGAATATTACATAGATTATGTTTAAAATCACAGGAACCTCCACAATTGATTTAGATTAAGAGCTTAATATTGAATTTTCGAGGTTTCTTGCATTGCACACAAGAATTCTCACTTGAGTTAGTGATTTTCACTTGAGCGAGTACCTTCAGTATTGCTCTTTGGACTATTTTTACTTAACTGAAAATTCTCTAGTGGCTTTCACAACCTTTTTCGCTTAAGCGAGAAACTAAACACTATTCTTGAGAATATTTTTTACTTGAACGAAAATATCTCGCTTGAGCGATAATACCTTATATCTGAAAATTTAATTAAGTTTAAAATGAATTAAATGAAGTAATTATACTGTGATTTTTTATATTATATTATTATAAAGCCTATTATGATGAGTCTTTGAAATTATATAATTATAAATGAGATTATGAAATATTGTGAAATTATTGAAAGGAGAATTATAAACTTGTCATTGGTAAAATAATTGTGGAAATGTGGGACTGTATATGTACAAAATTGTGAAAATTATTTATATTATAACTTATGGTAAATTGTGGAAAATTTTATAATTTGTGATGAATTATGAATTTTTATGATTCATGGTGATTTGTTTAAAATGTTGAGTATTGAGTTGTTGATATCTATATGGATGAATGCTTATGTGGCTTGGTGCTTACATGGCTTGTTGCCTATGTGGCTGGTCACCTATGTGGCTTATTGCCTATGTGGGGTTGCTTGTGTGGCTCGGTACTTAAGTGATTGTACATTGGAAAGGGTGTGCACCCAAGATATAAAGATGGTTTGTGGATTGAATTATGTGGTTTGAACTAGATTGTATAATTCTTTATGTGTAAGTGAATATGTGATGTTTGTGTTTGAGTCAGATAGTACTACGAGATGCTATTTGGCATAACTTTAGTGTACATATAGAATCATCCAAATCTCTTTAAGAAGGTATCTAGACTTCAATGGTATTCTATTCACGTAGATTAAGATGCCATGTGGTGAGAAGTCAATGGAGGTTACACTTGCACTATTCACCAGTGGGAGTAGCCACTTGATATGTGCCCGGTAATCATCCTGTCGTGTGGTACCAAGTTTTGTGGATAGACATGTAATCCTAAGGTGTGATGTAACTTGATTTTTACTTGCAAATAAATGCTAAAATAGGTCAACAAATGTTCATAATGTCTCAAAAGATTACAAAATGTATAAAATACTATATTTATATAGTATATTTTGCTGTTGTACAACTTGACATAGGTTCATTGTTTTATTTTTATCTTTGTGCACAAGTGTCCAAATCATATGATTCATTTTGCATTGCAATATTAACTCATAAAGCTTTCAAAGGGAATTAGAATCACTCAATTTGGAGCATAAACGGATTTTTGGCACGTGATTAAAGATAACATATAGTAGCTGCAGTTCAGAAGCAAGTTTTCTCAAGTTATGGGCTGGATTAATTTGCACAGGGTGCATCATTAAGTGTAGAACTTCTATAGTATAAGTAGGACATTAAGTATTGTAGTTATGTAGATTTGGAAGAGAATACATTGCATTTAGAGTGTAGTTAATTCGGTTAGTTTCTTTGTAGTGTTCTTGTTTGCTTCTTGCAATGAAGTTCGTCTTTTCTAGTTCCTGCATGTTCTTCTGCCTCTTCTCACATTTCTTTTACTTTCTTTTGGACTTTAGCTTTTGGAAGCACTTTTAATTCATGCTTTTTATCTTTAATTCTGCAAAATAGTAGTTTCTTGTGATTTCTTTGATTCAGAATTGATGAGGAAGAGTTTCTTGGTATTATCTTGAAAATCCATAGTACTTGAATGTCTTTTAAGGAGGTATTTTGTGGAGTGATCTAGACTGCATTTTCAGCATTGTATTATCAAGATAATCTAACATCTTCAATGCAATTTTGATTCTTAGATTTCTAGTTAGTTAATTTAGTTCAATTATATTTTAATTTCAATTTTGCAAGGTTAATTCAATTTTTTTTCAACTAGTGACTTAGGTGTTCTTCTTTTGATATTGTTCTTGTTTTAGTGATTTTCTTATTCTTCATTTGGTCATTTTTTAGAATTTGGTTTACTGCATTATACTCTTCTTTGAATTACAATTCTACATAATATTTTAGGTTTTGATTTGAATTTCATATTAATATTTGCATTACAAATTCCTATTCTCATTTTGCATTTACATTCTACATTTACATTTTGCATTGGTTTTAATTCAGTTCTAATTCATTATGATTTTGCATAATCATCATTCTGCATTTCCCTTTAGTTCTTAAGATTTCAGTTTCACTTCCAGTTTTTATTTTCCAATCATACAACCATTATACATTGCTTTAAATTTTGCATTTACAATATTTTAATTCTTCACTTCATTTACATTGCTTTGATAGTTTAATTACATTCCAGCATTATATTCTTTGTATTTAAATCCAGTTTACATTTCAGCATTCACAAACCCCCCCAATTTTGCATTAATCACGTGTACATAAACTTGCATTGCATCAAATTTCTCTATCCATTGCACAACAACACATACATAACATCACATTACTTTATTCATTGTATAATATCAATTATTGCATCAACATAAATCATGATTCCACTAAATAGAAAAAGAAAATCATTTTTTCATAATCATTTAAATCTTCATAGTACATTGCATATTTATTCATTCGATTCATCACTTCATCATCCTACATTCGAAATAAAAAAAAAGTGCACTTTTCATTCAATCTTTCATTTCAGAATTCAAATAAAAAAAAAGCCATCATCACCTACATAGCATCAAACTCAACAAATTTATTCTACATAATTCATTACACTCTTATAAACATTTAATCCATTACTTCATCATTGTAGATAACATTCATCCCAGTAGAACAAAATCAAAACACAAATTTTCCTTCTGCATAATTTTCCACTTTTTAGTTTACACGAATAATTTAAAATTCATTCTAGTTATTCAACACTGAACCATTGCATTTCACAACTATATTCATATCCATCCTACATATTAATTCCCCAAAATCTACACTACATTCATGCATAAATTCATACATTTCATACTGAATTGAGGGCCTATTCTTTCATTGTTCCTTGGATTTGACACCTTGAGGTTGTCTCTATACTACATTAGGAGAAACGAAAATATTATTTGAGAAAGCCACGCAAGTAAAGCTTGTTTTATCAATGTGAGAAAGATTCTTTAAGGAATTTCCAATTTTGAGGTGAAAAAGACTCTTTAAGGAAAAATGTCTATTGCTTGGTAACCATTAAGCATGACAAGTTTAACCTCTAAGGTCAAGGATTCCATATAATTATTTGAATGAGTCTGTCTAGTACATTATGTGCATGTGATTAAGTGAGTGTGATGAATACTTGTGATTGAATATGATTATGTTGATAAGAATATCTGGGTATGATTGAATAAATAAGCATATGTGATTGAGTATGATTATGATATTTTGAATACTTGGATATAACTGAAATGAATGTCTATGATGATGAGATTATGGATTGTATGTTATTATGATTGATTTTGTTTACATTAGCTTACCCTTGTTGTTTTTTGCTTGTTGTTTTAATGGCATTGCGATGATCGTGCTTTGACATAGGAGTAGATAATATTATAAATAAAGCTAAGAAGTGATTGTTGCTTTCAGAGGAAGGAAGTTTTTAATTGTATTTTGTTATAGATTTTTTGAGCAAATTTTGTATAGTATAAATTGAGATAATGATTTCTATTCAATGTGAAAAGTATCAAACTGTTTGCTATAAGTATGCTAAGTTTTTCCTTGATGATATAGTTGAAAAATAAAATAAGATTGTTTATTCAGGTATGATGCGAAATAGATATTTTTGGATTTGTTACAATCTTAAACTCATCTCTTTCATATTTTGAGATGTTATATGTAGTTTTTAACAAGTTTAAAAGTGAAACAACACATTTATGAATGAACATTATGTCGAAACTACATATTTATTTATAGTCATTACTTCGATACTTATTTTAATTTCGAAGTATTACTTCAATACTTGTTTGAGATGTTATTTCAATACTCATTTGAATTATCTGTTTGATCAGAAGGAAATGAATATGAGATAGAGAAGGTGGATGAATTTTTTGAAGGATTATGGCTTTCAATTGATGTACCACCCAAGGAAGGCTAATGTAGTAGTAGATGCTTTGAGTAGGAAGACGATTTGTGTGTCAACTTTGATGATTAAGGAGTTGGAGTTTATTGAGTAGTTCAGAGATTTGAATCTCAATGTGGATGTTTCTTCTTATGTGATTAGTTGTGACAAATTAATCATAACTAGTGATTTCCTTGAGATGATCAAGGAAAGGCAGCCATTAGATTCTATTCTAAAAGGAGTTATGGAGAGGTTGGGTTTAGAGGGAGCTGTAGATTTTGTAATGGGTTCAGATAAAGTGTTAAGGGTCAAAGGCAGAGTTTGTGTGCCAGTCGATAATACTCTGAAAAAGATTATTTTGGAAGAGGGCCACAAAAGTAAATTTAGTTTGCATCCAAGTATCAATAAAGTGTATCAATATTTGAATAAGTCCTTCTGGTTTCCTAACATGAAGAGAGAGATAGCACAATACATTTTTGCTTGTTTGACGTGTCTGAAGGCGAAAATAGAACACCAAAGACTTGGAGGAAAGTTGCAACATTTGGAAATTCTAGAGTGAAAATGGGATATCATTCCCATGGACTTTGTTATTGATAAACCTTCTTTAGTCGTGTAAAGGTTTTGAAATACTCTTTAAGTTCTCCTAATGAAGTATAGGGCCAACCTTAAGGTATCAATCCAAGGAGCAAGTTGGGAAGCTTTTGATTCGATGCATAATATCTAAATGCAATACATATTGGGGAATGAATGATTTGAATATGATGCAAAGGATGAATGTAATATGCACTATTTTGGGATTTTTTTATGAAATACAATATGATGCAAAACTAATGAATGATGCAGTTTCGGGAGCTTTAATGATTGTGAAATAGGATTGAAATAAAATGTAAATAAAACAATGTTGAGAATGTAATTGAATTAATGAATACAAAAATGAAGATTGAGAACAATAGTAATTATTAAGATGCAAAATTGAAAACTGGAAGCTAAAATTGTTGGAATTTTTCTTTATAATCAATAATTATGCTTATTCAAATAAACCAAGAATTACAGCATAATCATGAAATAATCTCAGAAACCTATACCTCATTCATGAAGAAACAAGATGCGGAAGCATACCTGTATTGGACGTCATTGGGAGAGTGAAAACAATGATAGTGACAGTGGGTATGTGTGGTCTTCCAAAGGAAGAGAGCCGTATGTTTTCCTTCTGTGTTTTTCTCGTCTGATGGGGATGATTTGAAAAATAGAAAACCCTAATTCTTATAGATTATTTTCTCTCTCCTTTGGGGACCATAACCCTACGTAATTAATTTTGAGATTATGTACATTATTATGATTATTCTGAATTCGGCCCCTCATCAAAAACAGAATATTCCCCGGTATCCACACAATTAATTTTTCATGACAATTATACCCTTAGCCATAAAGTTAATATTAAGTAGACCACTTATAATTTTGGCAAATTAAATAATGACCCTAACACATTTAAATAATACATATGTGACCCAAAAATTCTAACAATCTCCTACTGGTCACATACGTTTCCTTACAAATGTGTCAGACTTTATGAGCTCAAAATTGTCCTTATATACTTCGGGCATATGCCTAAAATCTCGTCCATTAGTCATGTCAATACATAGAACCAAAACAGTTTTCGCTATATCAATCATAACTCAACCCATCAATGATCACTAATATTGACACAACCAAATGACACAGATTCATCATGAAATGTGTAGCATGAAAATTACATGTAGGTGGTCTTTACATGTCAATTTTCAACTGGTCCAACTTTACCTTAATGAGATAAATTATCAACAACCTTATTATACAAAGTGTAATAATTGAATACCAAATTTTTATATCTGATCAAAATTATATCCAAATACAAAAGTATGCATACTTAATACCAAAATACAGAACACAAAAAATACATAAATGACTAACTCCCACTAAACCAAAAATTCCTCAAACTGTAAAACACCCATGCGAGCTGTGTGCTCATGAAAGACCTTGGGTGGAACACCCTTCGTAAGAGGGTCTGCTATCATGGAGTTTGTCCCTAAGTGTTCTATGGAAATTTGTCCACTTTGTACCCTTTCTTTAACAACTAGGAACTTGATGTCAATGTGTTTTGACTTGGTTGAGCTCCTATTTTTGTTGGAATATAGGACAACTGATTTATTGTCACAGTATAACTTAAGTGGTCTTTCAATTCCTTCCACAATTTGTAGCCCAATGACAAAGTTTCTTAGCCAAATCCCTTGATTAGATGCCTCTTAGCATGCTACAAATTCTGCTGCCATGGTGGATGAAGCAGTAAGAGTCTGTTTGGCACTACGCCAAGAGATTGCACCACCAGCAAGCAGATAGACATATCCTGAAGTGGATTTTAAGCTATCTTGGCATCCAGCAAAGTCCGAGTCAGAATATCCAGTGATCTCCAACTGGGCTGATCTCTTATATATGAGCATATAATCTTTTGTTCTCTTTAAATATCTCATAACCCTTTTTGCTGCTTTCCAATGATCCATTCCCGGATTGTTTAAATATCTGCCTAACATCCCAACTATGTACGCTAAATCTGGACATGTACATAATTGGGCATACATTAGACTCCCTACTGCTGATACATAAGGAATCTCCTTCATTTCCTGAATTTCTAAGTTTCCCTTTAGGCACTGACTGAGACTGAATTTGTCTCCCTTAGCAACTGGAGTATCCCGATTTACATTCTTGCATACCAAACCTTTTAAGTACTTTTTCAATATAATTCCTTTGTGACAATCCTAAAATACCCCGAGATCGATCTCTGTGTATTTGAATTCCTAATACAAAGGAAACATCACCAAGATCTTTCATTTCAAAGTTTCTTGACAAAAACCTTTTGGTTTCATGCAACATGCCTATATCGTTGGTGGCCAATAGAATTTCATCAACATATAGGACTAAGAAAATGTACTTGCTCCCACTGAATTTGTGATACACACAATCCTCAACAAGATTCATCGCAAAACCAAATGAGAGAATTACTTGATGAAATTTGTGGTACCATTGTCGAGATGCCTGTTTTAGTCCATAAATGGATTTTGTCAGTTTGCATACCATATTCTTTGGGTCTCCAGACACAAAGTTTTCTGGTCGCACCATATATATTGTCTCATCAATGTCACCATTGCGAAACGCTGTCTTGACATCCATTTGATGAAGCTCCAAATCATAATGTGCAACAAGAGCCATGATTATCCTAAAAGAGTTTTTCGATCAATCTGGAGAGAAAGTCTCTTTAAAGTCAATCCCTTCCTTCTGAGTATAACCTTTAGCTACAAGACGAGCCTTATATCTTTCCACATTACCTTTAGAATCCCGCTTGGTTTTAAATATCCATTTGCAACCAATGGGTTTCACACCTTCTAGTAATAGGACAAGTTCCCAAACTTTATTGTCTTGCATGGATTTATACTCCTCATTCATTGCTTCAATCCACTTTTTTGAATTGGAATCTTGCATGGCTTGACGGAAGTTAATTGGATCATTTTCCATCATACCATTATTTTCCTCATGTTCTTGGAGAAATACCATGTAATCATTTGAAATAGCACTTCTCTTTTCTCTAGTGGATCTTCGTAAAGGTATTGGCTCATGAAGCACAGGTTCTTGAGGATCTTGAGTTTGCTCTTCTTGAACAACCAAATTATCTTGAATAGGAGATTCAATAACAATGTCTGGAAGAGGTTCTGAATTTGCTTTATCAAAAACAACTGTATGAATCGGTTCTGGAATTATTACCGATTCTTCCTCTAAGACAAAGTTTCTAACCTTATTCTTCCCCCAAACTCAATATCCTCAAAAAATGTGGCAGTTCCTGACTCAAAAATTGTCTTTAATGTGAGATCATAAAATTTATATCCTCTAGATTTTTCAGAGTAACCAATAAAGTAGCTGCTCACAGTTCGAGAGTCCAATTTATTTACATTCGGCTTATAAGGCCTTACTTCAGCTGGACAACCCCATACGTGAAAATGGTTCAGACTAGGCTTTCGCCCAATCCAAAGTTCATAAGGTGTTTTGCTAGCTGCCTTGGTTGGTACTCTATTTAGAATGTAAGCTACAGTCTTTAATGCCTCTCCCCAGAGTGACTCTAGTAAGGTAGAATGACAAATCATACTCCTTACCATATCCTTAAGAATTCTGTTTCGTCTTTCAGCTACACCATTCATGCTAGGTGAGCCTGGCATGGTGTACTGTGGAACGATTCCACATTCCTCTAGGTACTTGGCAAAAGGTCCTAGACGTTGTTCACCTGAACCGTCAGATCTACCATAGTACTCACCACCGCGATCTGACCTGACACGTTTGATTCGTTTATTGAGTTGATTTTCAACTTCAGCTTTAAATGATTTGAACACATCCAAAGATTGTGACTTTTCATGTATAAGAAATAAGTATACATATCTCGAGTAATCATCTATGAATGATATAAAATATTGTTGGCCATTCCAAGCAGGCGTAGGAAATGGCCCACAAATGTCCGTATGTATCAATTCTAAGACGTCCGTAGCTCTATACGCACCTAATTTCTTAACTTTGGTCTGTTTGCCTTTAATGCTTTCAACACAAACATCAAAGTTTATATAAAGTCAATGGAATCCAAGATCCCATCTGACACAAGCCGTTCAACTTTATTTTTAGAGATGTGACCTAAGCGCTTGTGCCATAATCTTCCTGAATTATTATTATCAATTTTACGCTTAGTACCACGTGATTCCACATTTAAGGATTCATTATAGGTAGCTACAGTGTCAAGCAAATATAGATTATCATAAGGCAAAAGTGAACCAGTTCCGACAATATTTGAATTAAAAGACAAATTAAATATATTATTTCCAAATGAACATAAATATCCTGATTTGTCCAAATAAGAAACTGAAACCAAATTCCGTCTAAAGGACGGTACTACAAAAGTGTCTTTTAAATCCAAGAATTACAGCATAATCATGAAATAATCTCAGAAACCTATACCTCATTCATGATGAAACAAGATGCGGAAGCGTACCTGTATTGGACGCCATTGGTAGCTCAGGCAACCCTGTAATGAAACACTGATGCTAGTAGTGGCACCAGAATCTAACCACCAAGTGTTTCTTGGTACTGAAGCTAAATTGACCTCAAAACAGACCAAAGTAAGAAACATACCCTTCTTTGCACGCCAAGCATGATATTTGGTACATTTCTTCTTTACATGTCCAGACTTATTGCAAAAGAAACATGGGTCACCCTGATTTTGCTTCTTTTGTGCTGGCCCCTTAACAGCTTCATTCTTGGGATCCTCAATTTTCTTTCTTTTGCCCTTATTTTTGGAGGTGCTTACAAAATGGGCACTTTCTGTTTTGTCTTGCTTTAACCTTTCCTCTTCTTGTACGCAATATGAAATGAGCTCATTAAGAGTCCAATTCTCCTTTTGACAGTTATAAGATATCTTAAACTGATTGTACTGTGAAGGGAGAGAAATTAATATTAAGTGTATGAGCAAGTCTTCTGATATCTCAAGGTTAAGTACCTTAAGCTTTGAAACAATATTAGACATGCTCATAATATATTCCCTAATGTTTCCTTTGCCTTGATATTTCATGGAAATCAAGTTCTGAAGGAGTGTACTTGTTTCTGCCTTATTGCTCTTTGCAAAGCGCTTCTCAATTTCAGCAAGGAATTCTTTGACATTTTTTATCTTTTCAGAAACAGTGCCCCTAAACACCTCAAGAATGCCGCACTTAATGATCATAAGACTCATGTGATTTGAACTATCCCACTTCTCAAATTCTCTCCTCTGTTCAGAGCTACTAGAGTCCGTAAGAGAAGGGGGTTGTTCAATCCTTAATGCAAGATCTAAATCCATGTAGCCAAGAACAATTTCAATGTTCTCTTTCCAGTCCTTAAAATTTGTCCCATTAAGAATGGGAACCGAATTTACATTAACAGATATTGAACCAATTGTTGCTGTATTAAGAGAACAAAATAAAAAATAAAATTAGAAAATATAATTATGCTCATAAAAAAAAAAAAATTAATAATAATAATCCATATGTTCAAATAATACCACAATCCCATCACAAGATATCTAGTGCACCATCAATATCAAGTCTTTGGACAGTAATACTAATTGCTAGTGATATACTTGTTGTAATGATCAATCATTGATAATAATTCACGTCAAATAATAAACCCTTCTTTGGACTGATTCATTATCCACATGTAAAACTTTATAATTATCACATGTTTATCATCACAGGTGTGTATACAATCCGGGCCAAGCATCAATCTTCCTTTGGGCCGACTAATACCCGCATGGATAAATATACACACAAACATTTAACATTTTTCTGAATAATCCATACACAAGAGAGGTCACTTTGGCGACTTCTTGAAACTGAATTCATATAAAATGTTAAACAGTAGTCAAAATTTGAACTTTCATAAACAATATAACTCAAATGTTGATTTCAAAAAAAAAAAATTGCCTAACAGGAAACCTTTTTGTACAATTTTCATTAATTAAAAAATTTCAATATATGTTTCTCTGAATTGTGAAATCAACAAAAGAATCTTGAATATATAATCCCAAATTAAATAAAAATACCACTGTGAGGGTTAACTATATAAGGATAATAATACATTCAACGTTCTTGTACAAAATTAGATCTCAATAAATCAATAAAATTGTAAACACTCATCCCAGTGTCAATCAATTATGAAAAACAATAAATCCCAAATTTGAAAACCTAATTTCAAAATTCCCAA
Organism: Macrotyloma uniflorum; assembly: GCA_016859785.1. Classification (NCBI taxonomy): domain Eukaryota; kingdom Viridiplantae; phylum Streptophyta; class Magnoliopsida; order Fabales; family Fabaceae; genus Macrotyloma; species Macrotyloma uniflorum. The sequence continues at coordinate 115,063 of BDMB01000094.1, read as the reverse complement.
AATTATAATTTTGAAGCTTTGATTTTAAAAATGTCCAAAATCATAATCTTGAAAACCCTTATTTTTTAAAATTTCCAAAAAAACATACATGAATGAATCAAGTATAGGCAGGCTCTGATACCATAATAATTATGCTTATTCAAATAAACCAAGAATTACAGCATAATCATGAAATAATCTCAGAAACCTATATCTCATTCATGAAGAAACAAGATGCGGAAGCGTACCTGTATTGGATGCCATTGGGAGAGTGAAAACAATGATAATGATAGTGGGTATGTGTGGTCTTCTAAAGGAAGAGAGCCGTATGTTTTCCTTTTGTGTTTTTCTCGTCTGATGGGGATGATTTTAAAAATAGAAAACCCTAATTCTTATAGAGTATTTTCTCTCTCCTTTGGGGACCATAACCCTACGTAATTAATTTTGAGATTACGTACATTATTATGATTATTCCGAATTCAGCCCCTCATCAAAAACAGAATATTCTCCGGTATCCACACAATTAATTTTTCATGACAATTATAACCTTAGCCATAAAGTTAATATTAAGGAGACCACTTTATAATTTTGGCAAATTAAATAATGACCCTAACACATTTAAATAATACATATGTGACCCAAAAATTCTAACAAAAATGACTAAATGCAATGCTAATGTGAAATTGAACAAATGCAGAATGGATAATGCAATATGATACACTTATGCAATAAATTTGTGAATGGAATGCAATGGATTGTAATCTGGATACAGTGTAAGATTGTTGTGATATTGAATCCTATTCTAATATGCAAAGTTGAATTGAAAACAATTAAAACTAGGGGGTTTACAATAGAAAATGAAATTATAGAAATTTAATCAAATCAAGAACAAAATAAACCAAATTAAGAACACTTAAAACTATGCTATTCAAATATGGAAAGTATAGAATTTATAATATAGAATTAAAACTACTACCTAATGAATTGGTCTTTAAATTAAAGTTCAACTAAGCTATGAAAACAAAATTCAATGAATCAATTTTACAATGGAGATGTTGGATCAAATCAAAACCTCAATGCTTAAAACACTATGCAAATTCACACATTGTATTCTTGGAAGACATCCAAGTGTAGTGTGATTCCAATTTGATACCAAGGAACTCTCCTAAAGTAATATTGAATAAAAGAGTCTTGAAAAAATTTAATATTGCATAAATGAAATTGCAAATAAACTAATATAATCAAGTGAAATCCAAGAATCAAAATTGTATCAAAAGTACTGAATTAAATTGGAAGTGTACTGCATAATGAAGCAAAGTTTATCACTTAACAAAGCATAACCTTGGAAGACCTCCAAGTGTAGTACAATTTTGAATTAACACCAAGGAACCTTTTCTCCAATTTTTAATCCAAGGAAAACACAAGAAACTAATGACTTACTAACTTGAAAAACTAAAATACGAATTAAAACTACTAAAATGTAAAACTATAAAATGTAAAGGGCAAAATTTGAGAATCAAAACTAAAATTCACCATGTTCAAGCCAAACTTGCTTATTATTAACTTTTCTATTCAACAACTTGATTGATCAACCAAGAAATTGCAAAATTCTATGTGTTTTATGAAAGACATTCATCACACCTCTGCTTCCATCCTGAATCAAGAAATGAAATGCAAAGTAAACCAAAGAAAAGCAACAATTCCAAGCTTTGTGAAGCAATAGTGAATTCAGTAGAGATTACATATGAGAAACGAAAATTAAAGCATGAATAAAACTGTAGAAGAAAGAAAGAACAATGGAGAAGAGGCAGAAAAACTCAGGAATCCAAAAAGACACCTTTCATTGCAGGAAAATGTAACTAGCATTGAAGAACAAGCTAACCAAATTAACTAACAACATGTGCTCCATATGCTTGAAAATTGAAAGCTCTAAACGTTTTGAATTCTTGCCAAATATTTGTCTAGTAGATTACTTAATAACTTATTTATACTACAGAATAAATTAGCTTAATGGATGAGCCTTAAACTAGGTGATCCAGCCCAATATGCATTAAAAATGTGACTTTGTGTTGCTGCAACTTTGAGCATACTTTAAATGTACATCAAAATTCCCTTTTAATTCCAAATTGAGCGGTTCAACTTCCATATGAAAGCCTATTGAGTCAGGAATCCAATGCGATCGAAATAACAACTTTTAGATATCTATAGAAAAAGATATAAGCAAAAAGTAGACCTATGTTAGTAAATACAATAGTAGATTTTGGTCATTTTCAATAAAAATCGCTCGTCTGGTCATTTCGAAGTTGATTGATACAGGTTCTAGATTATTCCATGGTTGCTTTATAAGAAACCCTCTTTTGAAATTTAACGTTTCTTCCTTTACTTCTTCGTTCATTTTGGCTTCTGCTTCCCATTCCAACTGATCTTCTTCAATCTCACATTCCGGGTATGGCTTCTTCTTCTAATATCCAGATTACTGATAGTTTTGTTTCTCCGCATTCCCCTTCTTTTCCAAATGAAAATGTAGATTCTGAGAATACGCGTTCTTCTATATTAGAAAAATCGAATCGTCTTCGTATGGAAACTATTGACTCTACTTCCCCTAGGATTATCCCTAGAAACTCAATGTCCCGAGAACCATATGACTGGGTGAACCCTTCTGTTCTGCAATATGTATCTCGTTTTACCAAGTCTAAAGAGTTAAAAGATTTTCTTGATGTAGTTCCTCTTATCTCGGAAGATTCAGATGAAAACATAATAGGCGCCTCTAAGTATTCTGTTTCAGACCGAGTTTGTCATGGGGCGGAGGGTTCTAGTGAGGACTTTTTTTTATGTATATTCTTGTATGTTCACTGATTTGCACATCACTCTTCCGTTTGATGAGTTTACCATGGGTGTTCTTAGAATATTGAATGTAGCTCCCACTCAATTGCACCCCAACAGTTGGGCCTTTATCCAAGCATTTCGTGCCTTATGTAAATATCTAGGTGTTCGTCCCACACCTCCTTCTTTCCTGTATTTTTACTACACTCACGGGGGAGATTTATCTTATTGGGTTTCGCTAATAGGATAGTATTCTGGAGCTTTGTTTAGTCCCTATACGGCTAGTTACAAGAATTTTAAGACCGGATACTTTAAAATTCTCATCCACGAAGCAGGAAGGAATCACTTTTTTGTTGACAATAAACCCTTATTTCCTCTTTATTGAACTCCAATCACTCATAAATACCACTGTTGGCCGAAGAGTGATATGTCGGCCTATGATGTGGAATTAATAAATATTCTTGAGAAGTTTCCTAGACGAATGCCGGCTAGGTCGTTCATCTGTGACCGAGTTGTTCCCTCCCGTCCTGCTGATGTGGCGGGTATGTTATGATTTCTATAAGTGCCTACTATCTTAGGTTTTTTAACTGTGCTGAGTTTTCTCGTTTTTGCAGGCATTCTACCAGCTTTATTGAATATGCCGAGGAATCTTTATAAACGTTTTGAAAGTGATGTTGCTGCTGCAACGAAAAATCTTCAAAGTTCATCAGCAGCGAAAAATGTTCAGGATCCCGAAACAAACAGTGTAGATGTTGACAAAGCACCCCCTTCTGCTCCTCCTAAGAAAAAACATAAGGTCAATCCTAAGACGACTGGAAAGAAATCGGTAGGTGGCCGTCAGCGTGAACCAGGAGAGTCTTCCATGTTTAAGGCGGGGAAATTCCTATCTACCGAAATGGTAATGCGTGATCGGTTGAATTTTAGATTGACCCCTAAAGAAACAGATGATCTGACTAAGGCAGATGATGCTGACTTGGAATTATCATTGTTAGAGCTCTCTGCTTGGACTGCTTTAGTTTGTCAGAGATTATCTGGAAGACCTTCTAATGCCGCTGCTTTGAAAAAATATAAGGATGAATTATCTCAGTCAGAGGCTTCTCTTTCTGAAGCTTTGGCTTAGAATACTTTGCTAAATGCTCGGGCAGAGGAATATGAAGGTTTAAGGCGTCAGATGACGGCTGAATACGAAGCTCTTCAAGCTAAGTATACAAAGGATATAGCTGACCGGGATCTTCAAAATAACCACCAATCAAGAAATGCACAAAAAGGATTAGGAAATGCATACAAAAGAAGTTATAGACCTTCGAGAGGCGCATCAAAAGGAGGTTGTTGAGTTGAAAAGTTATATTCTGGAAGAACATAAGGTTGGATTTGATAAGGCAGTATGCCAAGCTTTGTTTCATGTGGAGCAGGGAACATCCCTGACATCCGAATCATTTGATGTGCGAGCAGATATCTACAAAGGAAAATGGACTGCCCTTGCGGATATCCCGGATGAATCATCCGAAGAATAAATATTGTAATCTTGATATCTTAACTTATTTTGAAACATATGAATCGTACCTGGGCTTTTTGGTTTGAACATATGTCGTCTAATTTTTCTCTTGGGAATATATTGAATTTTGTTGTTCGCATACTATTCGGCATCTATTTTGTTTGATCGCGTATGTTTTAAAGATGTAGTATTCTTCGTCCGAGTAGTACTCGGTGGACTTTCTTGTCCGTATTTATATGTGCTGACTTATACTCGTTGGACTTTCTTGTCCAATTTTGTTTTAGCCGAGTAGTACTCGGTGGACTTTCTTGTCCATTCTTGTATTTTTGGCCGAACAGTGTTTGGTGGACTTTCTTGTCCATATCCAATTGCTTCTCATAAGTCAAATATTGTTGTAATAACATCTTTATTAATTTCATTCCTACAACTCAGAATGAAAAATATGTAAACTTTTACAAATAAAGTCAGCTGAAATAAAATTTTAGAAGATTGGCATTCCATGATCTAGGTAGATGTTTCCCATCCAGATCTTGTAAATAATATGCTCCATTTCCTAACACTCGGGTTATCTTATAGGGTCCTTCCCAGTTACATGCCAACTTCCCTTCAGTAGGATCTTTTCTTGCCAGACTTCTAACTCTTAACACCAAATCTCCTTCTTTAAATGTTCTGGGCTTTACTTTTGTGTTGAATCTACGAATTGCCCTTACTCGGCAAGCCTCCTGAGCTATTCTGGCTTTATCTCTCAGTTCTTCAAGCACATCCAGCTCCATTCTTAAAGTATCTTCGTTTTTATTCATGTCCAAGAACATTATTCTTAAGCTATTTTCTCCAATCTCGACGGGTATCATTGCATCTACACCATATGTTAGTGAGTATGGTGTTTCGGAGGTAGAAGTTTGTGGGGTGCACCTGTATGCCCACAAAACCTCTATCAATTCTTCAGCCCACTTTCCTTTTCCTGAGCCTAACTGTTTTTTAAGTTCCCCCAAAATAACTTTATTCGCTGCTTCCGCCTGTCCATTAGTCTGCGGATGTTCCACAGATTATGTCTACTGAGCTCCCTTGATCAATCAACGTTTTTCTCATTGCGAAGTTTGCCACCTCTACAGTAATAACCATGGGATCATCCTGTTGTGGATCAATCCCTTTAAAATCCTCGTCTGAAAAAGTGATGGAAGGCATCCTAGGGCGATAAGATTTAGTCATATTGACCGACTGAATACTTCTCAGTTGCCTCTTTCGGGCTGCCCGGGATGTTCAACCCCTAGCGAATCCACCCGAGATTGTGTTGATGACCCCTCTCACCGCTTGGGTCCCCCTTTCTTCTCTCCTGCCTCTGCTTCTATCCCTTCTTGGGGGAGGACTCCGCTCCCTCCTTTGAGGACTCCTATCTCTCCTCTGAAAAGGACTCCTATCCCTCCTCTAAAAAGGACTCGTTCTCCGACCAATCCCCTGATCAGGACTCCTGGGCCGATAAGAGTTCGGCGCGCGAGGACTCCTTCATCCTGAATATCCTCCCAGATCAGGGCTTCTAAAACGTCTTGGCTCCCTCCTTACCAGGTTGCTCAAGTGACCGTTTTGGATAAGTTGTTCAAGCTTATCCTTAACAGTCAAACATTCATCCGTGGTATGACCATAATTATTATGGTATCTGCAATGCTTACTTCTGTCAGCACTGGGATGAGTTGAGGACTGTATTGTTTTTAGCAAATCTGCACCGAGGGCTTCCTCTAATGCTCGTCCTTGGCTGACCGTCAAGGGGGTATATCTGGCAAACCTTGGTGCTCTCTCCCGGTTCCTCTCCTTCGTTTGGAATTTTCCTCCTTTCTCCTTTTCAAAATTCTTTCTTTCTGGCTCGTTTCTCTTCCTATACCTCCTCATCTCCTCCATTTGCATGAAGCCAGCAGCCCTATTCCTCATTTCTTCAAATGTGGCGGCTGGATTCCGGGACAGGTCATCTACGAACGGTCCGGGTCGCAGTGACCTCAACAGGTTATGCCGGGCTACTTCCAGATGTAGGTGGGCGATACTTAGACAGACTTGTGAGTATCTGTCCATAAATTCTCTGAGGGATTCCCCTTCCTCCTGCCAGATATCGACCAGAGCAATTTCGGTCAAGGGATGAGGGACACTCATTGCAAATTGCGTGTTGAATAATTTGCAAAAAGTGTCAAATGAATCTATAGTCCTGGGAGGTAAGGATGAGAACCATCTAAGCGCAGGACCTTTCAATGTTGTAGGAAAAACTTTGCACAACAAGGTATCGTCTGCGGAATGCACTTACATATGGGTGAGGAAAGTTTGCACATGACTGTCAGGGCAAGTGGTTCCGTCGTAGGCATCCATATTCACGCCCTTCCATTTACTTGGGAATGACGTTTCTACTATCTGCTCGGTGAAGGGATGTTTTCTTGCTCTTAGTACAGGCGCCGGTGGTGGTACCGCAGTAGGCCTAAGGGTTAATCTATTACTCTCTTGACGAGTAATGTCCCTTTGTGGTGTACCTTCCTCCTGAAAGAGGGAAGGTGTATGGGTTCTATCCACAGTATTCCTTTGCAGAGTGTCAGCATGAGAAACAGTTGGGCGGGCGTCACTCCTCTGCTGCTGGAATTGAGCATTCTGCTGTTCCAACCGGGCATTCTGCCTTTCCAACCGCTGGATGGCCTCCAGACTTCGAATCTACTCCTGTCTCATAGCTTCCATTTCCTGCCTGAAAAGCTCCAATCTCTGGTCATTCGACACAGAGATCTCCGGGTTGACACTTGATGCTACTTCGTTACTCATATCTTCGGCTTTTGCTTCTGAACTCTACACTCGGTCCCACGGTGGGTGCCAAAATGTACTTACAAAATCGAGTACTGATCACTTCTCCTCTCGTTCTGGGTTACACACTCCTCGGACTGATTATTGCCTATATCTCGGTCGGCTTGGGATCTTCTCTGGACCGAATGGGGAGTGTATTTACGATTACACTCCGACGCTCAAGTCAGATAATGTTGTATGCAGTGTAGGATATATGTAAAGATAGAAAGAATGAATTGACTTACTCCTTAGAAAACATCTATTTATATTCTTACCATACTTTTCTGTCATAATGGTCTTTTATTCAAGATATACTATTATAGTTTTCTTTATCATTGTCTTTAACGTACCTTTAATACTTATGAATAGCCTTTAATAATGAATCTAACATTACAGATCTTTCATCAAAACTATTTATTATTGTCTTTGGCCGATTATATCTCGGCCTTATATTACTTCATTACTTATCGGCCCAATACCACTGGGCCTAATAGGTACATCAATAATTATGCTTATTCAAATAAACCAAAAAAACAGCATAATCATGAAATAATCTTAGAAGCCTATACCTCATTCATGATGAAACAAGATGCGGAAGCGTACCTGTATTGGACACCATTGGGAGAGTGAAAACAATGACAGTGACAGTGGGTATGTGTGCTCTTCCAAAGGAAGAGAGCCGTATGTTTTCCTTCTGTGTTTTTCTCGTCTAATGGGAATGACTTGAAAAATAGAAAACTCTAATTCTTATAGAGTATTTTCTCTCTCCTTTGGGGACCATAACCCTACGTAATTAATTTTGAGATTACGTACATTATTATGATTATTCTGAATTCGACCCCTCATCAAAAACAGAATATTCTCCGGTATCCACACAATTAATTTTTCATGACAATTATACCCTTAGCCATAAAGTTAATATTAAGTAGACCACTTTTTAATTTTGGCAAATTAAATAATGACCCTAACACATTTAAATAATACATATGTGACCCAAAAATTCTAACAATCTCTCACTGGTCACATACGTTTCCTTACAAATGTGTCAGACTTTATGAGCTCAAAATTGTCATTATATACTTCGGACATATGCTTAAAATCTCGTCCATTAGTCAAGTCAATACATAGAAGCAAAGCAGTTTTCGCTATATCAATCATAATTCAACCCATCAATGATCACTAGTATTAACACAACCAAATGACATAGATTCATCATGAAATGTGTAGCATGAAAATTACATGTAGGTGATCTTTACATGTCAATTTTCAACTGGTCCAACTTTACCTTAGTGAGATCAATCAACAACTTTATTATACAAAGTGTAATAACTGAATATCAAACTTTATATCTGATCAAAATTATATCCAAATACAAAAGTATGCATTCTTAATACCAAAATACAAAACACATAAAATACATAAATGACTAACTCCCACTAAACCAAAAAATTCCTCAAACTGTAAATCACCCATGCGAGCTGTGTGCTCATGAAAGACCTGGGTGAAAAAATCCTTTGTAAAAGGATACAAAAAAAACTTTGTAAGAGGATCCGCTATTTAGGAGTTTGTCCTGGAGTGTTCTACTGAAATCTTTCCACTTTGTATTATTTCCTTAATAACAAGGAACTTAATGTCAATGTGTTTTAACTTGATTGTACTCCTATTATTGTTGAAATATAGGACGTCTGATTTATTGTCACAGTATAACTTAAGTGGTCTTTCAATTACTTCCACAATTTGCAGCCCAGTAACAAAGTTCCTCAACCAAATTCTTGATTAGATGCCTCATAACCAGTGGCGGATCTAGGACCCTAAGTTAGTGGGGGCAATTTAAATATCTTATTTTTCATCATCATCATCATCACCGTGTTAATTGTGTTTAAAAAGTGCACCAGTTTAACCAACTTTAATCTATTCTTAACAGAGAAAACAATATATTATTCTTTTAGAATTAAAAAATGAAATCAGAAACTAAAAAAAACCCTCAACACAGCAAAAATTGAAATCAGTAAAAAAATATTACCTTAACAAAAATTCAAGCACATTCCAATCTAATTTTTACAAACGAAAGACAGTGATATTATCTTAATACAAATTCAAGCACATTCCCAATTTTTTTGTCATACAAATTTCAATAAACAAATGTAAATACAATAAAAAAACGAAAATAGAAACGAAGGCTTACAAGTTGTAGAAGACCAAAACAACGCGCACACGGACTGCTTGATGATTATAAGGACTCACAAATCGCTAAATGGCAGTAATGAAATGAAAACTGAAACAAAAGAGAAGGACCAAAAAAGATGAAGTCGAGAAAAAGAAGAAAGAGAGTGTGAATGTAAAAATGAAAATATTAGTTTTACTCTAAAAATGACTCTCCTTATTCCATTCTCTCTGTTTTAAATTATTAATTTCTAAAATAATATATTTTTATCCACGTCACGTCATTCGCAATGGGCAACATGTTTCAAATCTTTGGGAAAGGGTTAGTTAAATAAATAAGTAAAAATATGGTTTATTAAATGTGAGGGGGTGCATTTGCACCCCCTGGAATCTACGTGCGTCCGTCACTGTTTGCATCAATACATAAGTTTAAAGGGTGAAAAAAAATAAAAACTTAATACATTTTTGTAGTAATTTTGGAAAAATGAGAGGGTGCAACTGCCCACCCTCACAGTTATATAGGTCCGCCACTACTCATAACATACTATAAATTCTACTAACACGGTGGGTGAAACTGTAAGAATTTGTTTGGCATTGCGCCAAGAAACTGCACCACCAACTAGCAGATAAATGAAGTATAAGGTTATGAGGTATTTTGGCATCCAACAAAATCTAAGTCAGAATGACCAATGATCTCCAACTGATCTCTATATGAGCATATAATAATTTGTTCTCTTTAAATACCTCATAACATTTTTTTTTAGCTGCATATTCCTGAATTGCTTAAATATTTACCTAACATCCCAATTTATGTACGCTACAGCTAGATGCGTACATACTTGGACATACATTAGACTCCTACAAATGATGCATAGGTAATCTTTGCATTTCCTAAATCTTAAACATTTGCTTAATATCTCAACTATATACGCTAAATATGGACGCGTACATACTCGGATATATATTAGATGCATAGAGAATCTTTGCATTTCCTGAATCTTAAATATTTTCCTAACATCCCAATTATGTACGCTAAATCTGGACACGTACATACTCGTGTATACATATGCATAGAGAATCTTTGCATTTACTGAATTTCTGAGTTTTACCTTTAGGCACAGACTGAGATGAAATTTGTCTTCCTTAGCAACTGGAGCATCCGAATTACATTCCTGCATACCAAACCTTTTAAGTACTTTTTCAATATAACTCCTTTGTGACAATCCTAAAATACCCCGAGATCAATATTTGTGTATCTGAATTCCAAATACAAAGGAAACATCATCAAGATCTTTCATTTCAAATTTTCTTGACAGAAACCTTTTGGTTTCATGCAATATGCCTATATTGTTAGTGGCCAACAGAATGTCATCAACATATAGGACTAAGAAAATGTATTTGCTCCCACTGAATCTGTGATACACACAATCCTCAACAAGATTCATCGCAAAAAACCAAATGAGAGAATTACTTGATGAAATTTGTGGTACCATTGTCAAGATGCCTGTTTTAGTCCATAAATGGATTTTGTCAGTTTGCAAACCATATTCTTTGGGTCTCTCGACACAATTTTCTGGTTGCACCATATAAATTTTCTCATCAATGTTGCCATTGAGAAACGTTGTCTTGACATCTACTTGATGAAGCTCCAAATCATAATGTGCAACAAGGGTCATGATTATCCTAAAAGAGTCTTTCAATGAAACCGGAGAGAAAGTCTCTTTAAAGTCAATCCCTTCCTTCTGGGTATAACCTTTAGCTACAAGACGAGCCTTATAACAAATTATTTATTATTTATTAAAATTTAACTTTAAATAGAAATTCAGATAAAATAAATTAAATAAGTATCAATATAATTATTTATATGAATTAATTTTTTTATTTTGAATGCTGAAAAAAAAGTGGATAAAAAAAGTGAAATATTAACCATGTTTAATGGAAACATGATTAATTGTTAGGATTTTCCACGTTCTAATAAAACGTAAATAACAAAATGTGGCAAAAATTAACTACGCTTAATGAAAACGTGATTAATTGTTACGATTTTCCACGTTTGGATAAAATAACATGTAAAATTAAACACGTTTAATAAAAACGTGATTAGTTGTTATGAATTTCCACGTTTTAACAAAACGTGGATAAAAAAACGTGAAAAACTAAGTATTTTTTTGTAGTGAATGTTTGTGTGTATATTTATCCATGCGGGTATTAGTCGGCCCAAAGGAAGATTAATACTTGGCCCGGGTTGTATACACACCTGTGATGGTAAACATGTGATAATTATAAAGTTTTACACGTGGATAATGAATCAGACCAAAGAAGGGTTTATTATTTGACGTGAATTATTATCGATGATTGATCATTACAACAAGTATATCACTAGCAATCAGTATTACTGTCCAAAGACTTGATATTGATGGTGCACTAGATATCTTGTGATGGGATTGTGGTATTATTTGAACAGATGGATTATTATTATTATTAATTTTATGAGCATAATTTTTTTTTATTTGTTCTCTCAGTTCAGTTACTATTTGCTTAAATATTTGTAAAGTTCCAGTTCTTACAGTAACAATTTTAAGGATGGAAAGAGAATATTTAAATTATTTTTGACTATATGATCTAGACCTTGAATATTTAAAACTAAGTGTTTTTTTGTAATGAGTAGCCAAAATTTGAACTTTAACAAAAGAAATATAATTCAAATGTTGATTTCAAAAAATTGCCTAACTTTTACATTAATTAAAATTTCAAAATATATGTCTCGAATTGTGAAATCAACAAAGAATCTTGAATGTATAATTCCCAACTAAATAAAATATATATATATATATACCACTGTCAGAATTAACTGTAGAGGGTTAACTGTAGAGGGATAACAATACATACATTCAACTTTCACGTACAAAATAGATCTCAATAAATCAATAAAATTATAAACACTCATCCCAGTGTCAATCAATTATGGAAAAACAATAAATCCCAAATTTGAAAACCTAATTTCAAAATTCCCAAAATTATAATTTTGAAATCCTGATTTTAAAATTTTCCAAAATCATAATTTTGAAACCTTGATTTTAAAATTTCCCAGATTCATACTTTTAAAACCCTATTATAAAAATTTCAAAAAAAAAAAAAATACATGAATCAGGAATAGGCAGGCTCTGATACCATTGTTGAAATTTTTCTTTATAATCAATAATTATACTTATTCAAATAAACAAAAAAAACAGCATAATCATGAAATAATCTTAGAAGTCTATACCTCATTCATGATGAAACAAGATGCGGAAGCGTACCTGTATTGGACACCATTGGGAGAGTGAAAACAATGATAAACAATGATAGTGACAGTGGGTATGTTTGGTCTTCCAAAGGAAGAGAGCCGAATGTTTTCCTTCTGTGTTTTTCTCGTCTGATGGGGATGACTTGAAAAATAGAAAACCCTAATTCTTATAGAGTATTTTCTCTCTCCTTTGGGGACCATAACCCTACGTAATTAATTTTGAGATTACGTACATTATTATGATTATTCTGAATTCGGTCCCTCATCAAAAACAGAATATTCTTCGGTATCCACACAATTAATTTTTCATGACAATTATACCCTTAGCATTAAAATTAATATTAAATAGACCATTTTATAATTTTGGCAAATTAAATAATGACCCTAACAAATTTAAATAATACATATATGACCCAAAAATTCTAACAATAAAATCCTTCTATACAATGATTAAGGGTAACAATGTGGTTGGCTTGCCTAATTTTGATCACCCTGCATTTGGCACGAATGGGATGACCTTGACATAACCATGAGCTTTTAGATTATGCAAGGAAGCTAACATAGTAATTAAATTAAAAAGTAACAATCTTAAAATATTTCAACTAGTTAAATATATTTATTATATGATTATTAGATTTTATTATTTCTTTTCCATTCTTGTTTAACATAATCTTAATAAAATATCTTTAACAATAAGACGTGTTAGTATTATTTTTTCAATATATTTTTATGAATTTCTTCCGTTATTTAATAATATATTATCCTCATCCATTTCAATTTTTTAATTAGTATCTTATTACAAACTACTAAGTTAACTTTAATATAACTTTATTATATTTAGAAAATATCCAAATACAAAATTAGAAACAATACCTATAATATTTTTAAACAATAGAAAAAATTAGTTATGCGGAGAAAATAAAATTATATTTAGAAAAGAAGATAAATGAAGAAAGAGATGGAGAAAAGCATAAGTTAAGTTATATATATATATATGAATAAGAATAATTTTTATTATTATTAGAATAATTTCGTACGTTTATGATACAATAATGAATAATATAAATTATTTTATCTATTTTTTTTTTCTTTTTTACTTACATCATATCAGAATCGATCCAGGAATATGTAAGTTATGGGTCAATCTTAATAATAATATAAATTATCCATTATTCTAATAATAATAAAAATTATTCATTATTTTAATAATAAATGTGTGAATTTGGTAAGTTGAGTGGACCTACATTCATTTGGTTGGTTACATTAAATATCATTTAATTTTCATATAAGTAATTAGGCCAACCCTTCTTACCTTATAGTTTGGCTTGGATGGACAACAAGTTATGCGGAACAAGTCTAAATGGGTTGAAATGCTAACTCCGTATGCATTTTCCATGATAAGTTTGTAAGTTGGCCGGCTTGGTCCAACCACATTGTCACCTCTAATAATGATGGTTAGGGTATTGCTAACATATAATTTCATGGAAATTGATTAATTGCTAGCAAGTTTTTGCATTGTGCTACATTTCTAACCACTATGATATTTCTACATAATTATAGTTATCATAAAGATTTTCTAATAATTAAATAAAACAAAAAATTCAAAATAGATCTTGAAGTTAATGATTCTTATGTCTATTAAAAAAAAATATAATATTTTTAACATATACTTTTCAAATATTTTATTTTTTATTTAAATGTTAAATAATAATAAGATTTTTTTTTTATATATTCTCTTCTTGAATAATACAAATTTAAATTATACTAAAGAGACTTTATTTCACATTAATGGATACAACCTCGTAAAACTTCAACTTTGATCAAATAATAATTATTATAAAAAATTACTCCCTTTAATTTATATTTATTATTTATTTATTTATTTATTTATTAATTTTTTAATAAGGTATATATCTCTCACATAAGATATAAAAATTTTACTTTCTCCCACTTTATTTATGTGACATTGTCAAAAATAAATAACTTTAACAAATATATGAACATTAAAATGATTAAATCATTCTTTACATTACATATATCATAATTGAATAATTAATAATATGAACTAATTTAAGTCTTGATAGTTACATATCACTCGATTAACATAATCTCTTCCATGTTCTATAAATTAGAATTCTCCTTAATATGTACATAATTAGGAACTTACAATTTTTCTAACATAATATCTTTTTTAAAATGATACTTGATTATATTACTCTAATAAATGCAAAAATAGAGAAAAAAATATCAAAAACATGTTATAATTGAACTCCTAGTATTAATTGTCTAGGCATAATACTCAATTATCATTCTTAATAATAGCATCCATATTTTCATCATGTTCAATAAATACTTTGAATTATAATCCCTTTATTAAAGAGTTAATTGTCACAAGAGTTGTACTAATTTATTCCACTAACAATTTTAGTTTTTAAACTTCTTATTTATTCTTTACCATCATACATTTACCATCCTTAGAATACTTTTCATTTTTATAGAAGAACATTGATGTGAAGTTAATCACAATACATTTTTAGTGACTTGGCAATATTGTTAATAATTACAAGCCTTACAATAAAGTCCAATAGCTAATTAGCTTGAATTGTAGCAACACTGTCTAGTTTTACACTTTTTCCACAAAAAAGAAACATAATTTCATACAATAAAAAATCATATGTAATGATTAAAATCATTCAAATCTACCTACAGATTTCTTACAGTTATTGATTGTAGGTAATTTATCTAAGAATTTAGAACCCATATTTAATACTACTCAAGTATTTATTCATGAATTCCAATCGATAAGTATACTAGTTACTGATTTGTATTCAGAGATAATTTATCTCCTAACTAAAATTTATAAGTAAATTACCTATTAATAAAAAATATATAAAACTCATATTCAATATTATTATTAAATTATTATAAAATATTCTAAATACTTAATGTTACGATGTATAAACTTTTTATTAATATTGATATTTTTAATATTTATCTTTAATAAAAATATATTTTTTAAAAGTAAAGAAAATAATTATTTCATTAAATAATAATAATAATAAATAATAATAATAATAATTTTAAACTAATTTTGAATGGCTAGTTAAAAATTGATAACGTGGTAGACAAAGATAGTGAGGTGTTATTATAGTTTATAATTTTGTTTCATTAAATATTTTTTTTATCTTTATAAAATATTTTATTTATTAAAATAGTCTTTATATTATAATTTTTTTTTATGATTTAGGCCTTATATGTTAAGTTAAGATTTATTATTTTGAAAAAAATTTGTGATTGAAAAAAATCGGATAAACTAATTTTTGCATAATATTATTATTATTATTATTATTATTATTTACATAATATGTAGATTTGTAAGAAAGAAATAATAGAAATAATACACTTAATATGTAATAATATATTTGTATATATATATCTAAGGATGAATTTAAAACAAAATAATATTCAATTGTATTTTAACATGATATCAAAGTCATACCAAAAGAAATCTTGAAAATTTGTTGTCTATCATCATGACAAAAACAAACAATAAACAGAATAATGGGGTAAAGGTATAAGAAGAACGATTTATGAGGGAAGAAAACTATGATGAATGAGCTCAATCAATGAAAACAGTACTATGAGCACAAAAGAAATTTGGTTCCATCTCGAAATTCAGTAAAGAAAAGAATGTCTCATGTACTCATTGTCATCGTCTTGGACATGACTTATATAATTGTTTTCCGATAATAGGCTATATAGATTGGTGGGGGATTGTTTTTGTGGAATCGGAAAAGGATATGAAAGAGGAAAAAACACACAACTTGGTAAAGGATGTAGAATTTGTGCAAGCAAATTTATTTGATGTTAAAGGTATCAACGATGAGTAATGGAAACTTTCTTAAATAATATCAAAGAAAAACTGAGTTATGAGGAAGGGATTCTTGACACAGGTATTTCACATCGTATGATTGGAAAATTAGTATGTTTCACTAAGATTAAGGATGTTGTGGAGTGTTCAATAGGTCTTCCTAATTCCTAATGATGAACACATAATAGAAGGCACAATATTAGTTAGTGATACTCTAACACCAACTAATGTTCTTTATGTGTCATTTTTAACCTGCAATCTTGTTTTAGTGTGTCAATTGATCAATGAATTAGTTTGTGAGATTTATTTAAGTGATAAATCTTGTACTGTCCAGGATCGCACTTAGAATACATTGATTGAAATGGGTGAGCAACGAGAGGGTTTATATTATCTTGGGAAGATAGTCACAACTGCAACTGTAAAGACATCATCAATAGAAACTTCTTGTGAATTATGGCATAAAAGGTTAGGGCACCCTTCTAATAAAGCTATTGGTATGTTATTTAAGATGGATTATGACAAAATACATAAATCATTTAACCAAGTATGTGATATTTGTTTTTGTGCAAAACAACCGAGAGAAAGTTTTTCACTCAATGAAAATAAAACAAATGAAATTTTTTAGTTAATTCATTCTGACTTATGGGGACCCTATTGAACTCTAAGCTTTGGTGATGCTCGATATTTTTTAACTATTGTTGATGACTATTCAAGGACGGTTTGGATTTATCTGCTTAGTGACAAGAAAGAAGTTTCCATGTTTGCAACAGTTTATTCTCATAATTGAATGCCTATTCAACAAAAAGGTAAAAATTATTCGAAGTGATAATGATACAAAATTTATTTCCATGAGAACATATTTTCATGATCATGGTATAGTGCATGATACTTTTTGTACATGAATTGCACAACAAAATGGGCAAGTAGAGCACAATCATAGGCATATTCTAAATGTTGCACGTGCCTTGCATTTTAAGGGTACTTTCCCGTTGATTTTTAGGGGCATTGTGCTTTGGTTGCATGTTATTTGATAAATCGTATTCCCACAATAGTATTAAAAGAAAAACCTCTTTATGAAATTTTGTAGGGTACACCTACTGATCTTAATCATCTTCGAGTTTTTGTGTGTGTTTATGTTATGCTCACAATTAGCATCATGGAGGAGATAAGTTTGCTATCAGAAGAAGGAAATGTATTTTTGTGGATTATCTCTATGGTAAGAAAGGTTGGAGATTATATGATGTTGAGTCAAAAACATTTTTTGTCTCACGTGATGTTGTGTTTTATAAAGGTCAATTTCCATTTACATCAAACCTATCTCTTGAACAGAATTCCAATGTTTTAGATTCTTTTCTTACTACACATGCTTCCATTGATGATGATGTCCCTCTTATATCTTAGTTACACTTGAATGAAAATATTTCATCAGACTTTGAAGTTATCCCAACATTGGATAATATTTCATTTATTCCTATCCTATATAAAGTCCCAAACACTACTGATATCACACTTAATATTGAGTCAAAAAGTTCTATAGACTAGGAGGGTGCACCAAAGCCCATGCACATAGAAGATTTGGGTCGTGGTTATCGTACAAAGATCCCTTCAACTACATTACATGACTGTCCAACACCATATGTAAGATTAATCCCTCAACCAATTCATCCACTCCATCCAGTTCAGGTAAGCCATATTCTATAGCTAATTATGTCAATTATACTAATTTTTCTTTCGTCATAGGTAGTTTTTGGCAACCATTACTATAGAAACTGAACCACAAAGTTTTTAAGATGTCGTCTAACCTGAACATTGGTGGTAGGCGATGCAACAAGAAATTCAAGCGCTTGAAAATAATGAGATTGATGAGAGGTGTTTTTAGTTGTGTATGCTTGATGAACAAGTTTTTCAGTTGCTTTTTCTTGTCTCAAATAATTGCTTTCCCCTTAATGTAGTATAGGAATAACCAAAGTGTCAAATCCTAGGAGTAATGAAAATGTAAGCTCTTAATCCAACAATGAATCCAATGAATGCAATGAATGGTGGGGAAAGTTGAATGTTATGCAAAAATTTAATGAATGATTGAATGGAATGAAACTATGATTCAACGCTCTACTGAAAAATGAATGTAGTGTTGAGCTGTTTTTGATTTTCTAAATGTAAACTAAAATGAATGTTTTTTTTTGGATCGGCAAAAACAAATATATTAATAAAATTGGCACCAGAAGTACCAAAAATAATTACAAGTACATAGTACATGATTTTAAAAAGATGTGATAAAAATTCAGCAATTAACAAGATAATTATCCTTCCCATTACTATTCAATGACTTAACCTACCCTACACAAGATAAGAGATTTATACACCATTGAGCAAAAGTTCCAAGATTATCGTTTACTCTATTAATGATCAACGACCAAGTTCTGACTTGAATTAAACCAAAAATCTCATCTGCACTTACCTTTTCATTTCGAAATAGCACCTCATTTCTATGTAGTCAAATAGACTATACCACTCCAACCCAAAGTATATTCCATACACTCTTAAGTTGTTTATTTCCAGTCATCCAACAATGTTGTAGTAAATGCCTTTCTAAATTACTTTCCCTACAAGTGTTTATCCCAAACCACAAATAATATTTATTCCAAACAACACTAGTTACCTTACATCCAAAGAATAAATAAATGTTCAACGTTTTCACTTTGCAATCCACATAGAGCAGAATTGAGATTTGTCAATTGGATTCCTCTTTTATGTAAGTTATCCTTTATTGCTATTCCTCCAATTGTCGCTCTCCAAACTAGATGTACCGCTTTAGGAATTACTTTAATCTTCCATAGCCTTGTAAAGAATTCTCTATCCTCGTCCTACAAGTTGTGGTCCTGTTGTAAACCCTCCCAAATAAGATTATATGTAGAATGTATAAAGTATCTTCCCAGCTCACCACTCTTCCATAATCATTTATCTTCGTCACCCTCTTTTGGCTGCTTAGAATTTATAATATTTATTAATCTTTCCAATTGGAGTTCTTCCCACTAAAACCACCCCCTCCTCCACCACATATTCCACTCTCATTCACCTTTTGATGTGACTGAATTTTAGCATATTTAAAATAGCTAACAAATGTATTTAAGTGTTATTAATATGTTAACTTAGCTTAATTAACCACAAAAAGGATTTTGAGATGTTTGAAAGCCTTAAGTTAATTTCTGTATAAAAACAATACAATTACTATATTTTTATTGTATTCACAATTTGACATTTTCTTTGTGTTTTATTTATTTCTTTTGCTACAGAGATCCAAAAATCATAATTCTGGATGCGTTTGCAACTAGACACGGGCATCTTTTCAGAGGAATTTAAAGCGTTCAAATCAGAGCTAAAATGGATTTTTCACACCTGTTCTAAGTTAAGTCAACTGCAGCTAACATGACCAGATAACCTATTCTAAAGAAGTGAGCCTCCAGGACTCGGTAGAGCTCCTAAAATCCAGAAATTGGTGTCACAAGAAAATAGATTTAATGGGCTTTAATCCAGATTTTGAATCATGCAAATTGGAGCCAAATGGATTTTTTCCATGTAATTAAAGTGGGCCAATCAGAAGTTGTCTTCAGTTGACGCGGATGTGTTACCACTATTTGAAGATTGGACAATTTTACACAAGTATTCAAGTGTTTTAATAATGATCAAGAAAATCAAGAATCAGGACATCAAAGATAATTCAAGAAGACTAAAGGAAGCTCAAAGATTTACAAGATACTGAATACTTTAGTTAATAGTTAGGAGTGAATGATATCAAAAGGTAATCATCACTCAGCTCAGAGTTTTTCTCAAGAAAACTATTTTCGGAAAATTATAAAACTCACTGGAATAATCGATTATATGTAGAACATAATCGATTATGTTTCTGGAAATTTTTAAGAATAATTTTGTCTTGGCAATAATTGATTATGTGTTTTTGAAAAATAAAATGCTTGCGGGAATAATCGATTAAGTAATCGATTATGTGCTTTTAAAAATGAAAAGCTTGCGGGAATAATCGATTAGGTAATCGATTATTTATTTCAAATTTGAAAGTATTTCTCTCGGGAATAATCGATTATGTCCATAACGTAATCGATTATGTTCGCAGATTTTTGAAAAATAAACGATGCGAAAAATCCTCCGAAAAATAAAGGAGTATCTTGATTTTTATTTTGTGAACGTTGTGAGGCTCTGAAAGAGTAAAACGTGTGATTTCGAATTTAAATAAAATATTTTATTTTATTTGGGAATATTTGTCTATTTAAGAAGCATATCAGGACTTTTCAGAAACACACTTGACTGATACATTCTTTGCAACATTTTCTCTGAAAAGCTTTAAACTTTTTCTCTGAGTATCTTCAGTCACGAAATTTTATATTTTGAAAGTGAGAATAGTTTTTCTGTGCATTAATCTTTTTGTGAAGAGTCTTCAGGAAACTCTGAGAAGAGCCGGTGCTACAGTTTGAAAGCTTCACTCCAGGTGATATCTATGGCTGTTCAGAGGAGGTGTTTTTGTCTTCCTTGTGTGATTCAAGGAAGGTATTCCATTCCTTGTGGGACTCAAGGAAGGGTTGGTAATCTCTTGTGGGTTTTCAAGAGATTGTGAGGAGATCTTTAATTTGTGTATTTTTGCATGTTTCACTTGTGATTAGTGGTTATAAAAATTCTGATAAATTAAAGATATAAGAGTGTGGGATCATCTCAGGTTGAGGTGATTGGGAACTGGATGTAGGGTTAAAGGTTTAACCCGAACCAGTATAAATTCCTGTGTTCTTCTTTCTTTCCCTTATCTTTTAATTTTTCCGTTGCGCTTTATAAAATATCTGCTAGACTAATTATTTCAAGAGGGTTAAAATTTGAATTAAATAAACGCTAAAGTTTTAATCTTTATTCCATCAATTCACCCCCCCTCTTGATGCTACTTGGTAACAGGATGATGAGTTCATCCCAAAGATTTGAGTCCACAAGGCTCAATTGAGGTCCAAAAATCATAAAATTTATAACATTCAAAAATAGGATTCAATTATCTTTGCATAGGAAGTGGAATCGATCAATTTGAAGAAGAATCGAATTTTTGGTGCGCTCTCTAACTTAACTGTACTATAGTGACGCATCCCGTGGAGTTCCCTAAAGTATTGGACTACCTACGATTCGAGAAGGCCCTAAAACTCATTGTAATTATTCCATTGTATAAATAATTATTGCAGAATATAATTGTAGGAGTTTTAGCTTCTAGTTCATAGCTTAATCGTTTTGAATTCGCGCACACTTGTTCTCTCGTTTCCAGGTTTTTCCAGCTTGTATTTTCGCACTACTTTGTAGTTTTCTTGTGATGTAATCCATAGTTTTCATTGATTTCTTTTGCTGGTGTTGACTCTCCTCAATCCTTAGTTAGTTCTTTACTGTTTTCATGGTTTAATTGCTTTTAATTTGGATAAGAACTTGTGGAAACTTTGATTGTCGTAACGCAATGCTTGGACATAGAATTCTCTTTTGGTTTCACTTTGGCAAGGTTCTTTGAGAGAAGGCCAAACCTTAGCATATTGTTTTGGAATTTTTTGAACTTCTGTTCTTGATCTTGAGTAAGAGAAACCTCTATGAGCCAAGATTGGCTAGCACATGATCATTGATTCTACTGTTTTGGTTATTGCTTTATCGCTTTCATGTTTAATGTTATCCTTTAAATTTCCGCAAACTTTACATGCTTTCTAGTGTAATTCCTTGGCTTTTCTATGAATTTAAATAAGTGAGGGAAGGTTTCTTTGAGCCAACTTCAAGATATAAGGTACTTGAATGTCTTTTGAGGGGCTGGTTAATTGGGATCAGCCCAGCCTTATGTGTTGAGGTAGTTCTAGCACTTCCAAACTTGTTTTGATTCATAGTTTAGTCTTGGTAGGTAGCTTTACTTGCTTTGCTTTACTGTTTTAAATTGCCTTTAATTCAATTAGATCATTACTTTACTCTCTACATTGATTAGATTAACATTTACATATTCTGCACTTGAACTTTTGGACCTGCAACATCCTGACCAAGGTTACTTTTCACCCGATTAGGACTTGGTTTCTTGATTTTTCTTAACTTTTGCTTGCATTTTGATTTAGCATTTTAATTCCTTGCATCATAAAAACCCCATATACATTTAGAAAATACAAAAATAACATTATGTTCCATTCATTTACATCATTGCATCATTGCATTACCATTTGCGCATCAAATCTTTGCACCAGACCACGTACTGCATTTCTGATCGAGAACACTGTTCATCTCGGTCAAATTTAGTTTTTCAGCATTTTCATCGAGCCATTGTAAACTTTGTTTGGTCTATCTTTTGCATACATTCATAAAACATATCTTCCATTGCATTCCAACTCATTTTGCATAAAAGTCACGCAGCATTTTGGTTCTGACTGAGAACACTGTTCACCTCATTCAGAAAAGCTAGCCACGCACCACTAACCGAGGCTACTGTTCACCTCAGTCAGCCACACTTTTTGTGCATATTTCTTCACAATTTTCTGCATCATTTCCTTTATAAATATTGTTGTTTCCTTTCTGCATCATAAAATCATAAAAATTCTCTCTGATTTTGTTTCTGATCGAGAGCACTATTCACCTCGGTTAGCCTAACCGAGTGCACTGTTCACCTCAATTAGGATTTTGGTTTTCACTGTTTTTGCATTTGAGAAGCTAAAAAAATATATTCTAATGTTGCATTCATTCATTTAGGCTCTGCATTGCATTTTATTTCATTTTAACATTACATTTTAACCCCATTTCATATCATTACATATTCATTCATTCATTCTGTTTTATGTTTTGATCATTGCCTAGCACTTATACTCACTACTCCCAGGATTTGACACTCAGGTTCCCTCTATACTACATTCATATTTGTTTAAGGGAATTATTTGATAATCACATGCGACTGTGGTTAAATCACCTTCCTACAAAAAACCCATTTCCTCTATAGTCCCATTCTAGTTGTTAGAGTTAAGATACAACCTATGAAATTTGGATTTAAGTGTTTCTTCCCCTACCCATTTGTCATGCTAGAACTTTATCTTCCTGCCATTCCCCACCTTCCATTCAATTTCTTTTTGAAACCATTTCCCTTCCACTTCATTTGCCCGCAAATTTTCCTTAGATCCCTCCACCAAGAAGAACAATTTTTTTCACCTATCAAATCATCTAGACCTCTCCACCCCCATATTTTGATAACATTACCTATTTCCATATCCCACCACTTTCATGTTCGAGTCGCCACCTCCACTTAACCAAAAGAGCAATATTAAAACACCTTATATCAATTATTCCAAGCCCCATTTTGCTTCTTTCTTTACAAACTATATTCCATTTCACCCAATAAATTTTCCTCCTATCATTCCCCCACCCCTATAGAAACCTTTTTTGTATCTTCATTACCTCCTTAATCACGGTGCTAGACATTTTGAAAAATGACAAATAAAATAATAGTACCGAATTCAACACATTTTTAAGTAGAGATACCTAACCATAGAAAGATATATTTTTACCTTTCCATTTTACCAGCTTCTTCTGAATCTTGTCGAGAATAGGTTCCCGAAACTTTATATGTCATTGATTTCCCCTAATTTGAATTCCCAGATACATGAAAGGAATTCTCATTTGTGTGCAATTCAGGATATCTGCAAACTCTTCCAAAACTCTACTTTCCACCCGTAATCTACCTAGTCGACTCTTGGCAAAATTAACTTTCAACCCTGAAGAGAGCTCAAAACATCTGAGAATAGTTTTTAGTATTAAGACATTTTGGTGTGTCACCTCACAGAAAAAAATTGCATCATCAACAAATTGTAACAGATTGACCTCCTCATCTAGCCTCCCTACTTTCATTCTTGTCAACATACTTTTGTTTTGTGCACTTCTCCCTCCTAAAAATGCACTTTGAGAATCATCAATTAACTTGTGAATATACTTTTTTAATCTATTAGACAACACCTTAGTGACAATTTTATATATGCAACCCACAAGAGATATTGGCCTGAAGTTGTTGAGATTAGCAAGATTTTCCATTTTAGGAATGAGAGATATGAAGGATGCATTCTTCCTTTAGGTCAAGACCCATTCTTGTGGAAATCCGTAAGAGCCTCCATAATGTCATCCTTTAATACTTTCTAGAAATGTTTTATGAATCCAAAGTTAAATCCATCTAGACTAGGACTTTTATTCCCATCGCAATGCCATACTGCCTCCTTCACCTCTTGCTCCTCAAACATTGTTTTGAGTCCTATGTTATCTTAAGGGCTAATAGTTTCAAATTGAATTGAATCTAACAAAGGTTTCTCCCCCCCCCCACTTTCCGTAAATCTCCTAGAGAAATAATCATGTATCTTGTTCTTCACCATATTTGGATCATCTATCCACCTCTCCTTAATCATGATCCCTTTTAAATTATTTTTAGCTCTTTTCTAGTTGACCATTCCATTGAAGAATTTAGTATTGGAATCCCTAAGAGCCAACCATCTAGTCTTGGATTTCTGCCTTGCTAATGATTCTTTTCTAAAGCTTAACTTCCTTAATTCTACAAATAGTTTTTGTCTTTCCTTTCTTCCTACATCACATAGATTTCCATTCTCATCCTCCAAGTCCATATCATGTATCTTTTCAGTCACCATTTTCATATTTTGGTTTATATCCCCAAAATCCTCCTTATTCCACTTCTTTAAATCAAACTTAAGTAACTTCAACTTCTCCTTCATATTATATAATCCTGCCCCTCTTTTCTCATGCATCTGCCATGAATCTTTGACTAATTTGTCATAACTCTTAGCTCCCTTCCATGCATCTATCACTGAGAATGGTTTGGGCCCCTAATCTGCACATGAATTTTTCATCACCAATGCACAATGATCTGATACTATTTTGCACAATGCATGCTGAACACACCCAGGCCATGTCTCCAGCCACTCTTTTAATATTAGAAACCTATCTATTTTGCTTAATGATGTGCCATTTGGCCTATACCAAGTAAATTTTCTTCCTATCATTGGTATGTCAAACAACTCCATTCTTTTATAAAATTATTGAACCTCCTTATCTGTTGTGACTCATTTCTAGCTTCCGTGTCTCCTTTCCTTTCATTTGGATTCCTAATTGAATTGATCTCCCATTAGACACCACATATAATAACTTGTGTTTTGTCTCACCCTTATCAGTTCCTCACATAGTTGTTTTTTTTCCTTTCTCATCACACGGTGCATAGACATTTATCATCATACATGCTTGTTGTTTTGACCCCCATCTTCCTTATATTCCAACATAGCCCTTTCCTTGTATTGTGTTGTCAATTTAAATTGTCCCTTCTTCCAAATGGATAACAACCCCCCAACCTTATTCATTGCAGGGCTAACCACCCATTCAGCTTCATCGTCACCCCAAATGGATTTACACATAGCCTCATTTATTGTTTCACATTTTGTTTCCTATAGACAGGCCATTTCTATCCCTTCATTTCTAATAATTTGTCTTAGGTAGCTTCTTTTCATCCTTGCCCCCCTAGTCCCCTCATGTTCATACTGAGTATTTTCATAATATTCCAGTCATACCCTCCCCTTCTTCCCCTATTTCTGCCTTTCTCTTCTCATTGGAGTCTCTCCGTTCTAACTCTTTGAACCGACCAACAATTTTGCATTCATCTCCTACGAATGTAACTCCCAATTTCTTCTCTAAATTCCATAATTTTTCTACTTCAACCGGTCCATTATTTAACCAAAATAACCTATTGCAATTCTTAATTCCTTCATCGGAGACACTATTGTTAATTGATGTGACTGATTTTTATCTTAATTTAAGTGTCTAATAATGTTATGTTAATGTTTATAATGTGTTAACAAAGCTTAATTAACTTTGATTTGTATTATTGGGCCTTTGGAAGCCTTAACACAAAACTTTGTATAAAAATAGTAAATTAACATTGTTTTATTGTAAACGGTTACTGACATAGGTCCACTGTTTTATTTATCATAATTTCTACAGAGATCCAAAAATCATGATTTTGGTTGAAAATAAAAATAGACACGTGCAGCTTTCATCCAAAATTTTAAGCGTGTGATTTGGACCACAATTGTATTCTCCACACACGTTTTAAGTTGGCATAAGTGCAACTCACGCATCCCACGAGTCATCAGCACCTATATTAAGCTCCAAAACCTAATTGGACTCCAAATTGGATGAGATTTGATTTATTAATTAGCTGACTTATTGGGCTTTAATCAAGCATTTGAATCACTTAATTTGGACTTCAATTGAAATTTCCATAAATTATTGAAGTGGCGTTCACCATGTCTGAATGATTTATTTATAGAAAGCGCGCCAGATCTCCAAATTCAATGAGAATGGTGTCTTTTTGAAGAAAACTTAGAGAGCTTTCGAAAGGAGCTTGAATCGTCAAATTTGGATAAGAAAAGAGTAAACTGCAAGCATTTTAAATTCGCTGACCTGGACATGAGTCACATGTGCGTGCCTATTCAAGTTCTCTCTCAAGTTCTTGGGCTACCTCCGGTTCTAGGCCCTTTCTTATGTAATTGTACAATTAGTTAGAGTATAAATAGGATCAACTTCATGTAATAAGTGTGTTGTAGAAGTTTCAAGTTCAGATCTAATTCAATTCGTTTCATCTTCTCTCAAGTTCTCTCTTGTGCGCGCCATGGTTTTCTCCTTGCTTGTGTCTCACGCTTCCATGTATGTTTCTCATTTCCGCCATTGTTTCTCTTGAGTTTGGATCTGGATTTGCTTTTGCCACCATTCGTTAATGCTTTGATGATTTAGAATAGTTTTTACCGAACAAGAATCATGGAATTTGATGACGCATGTTTCACAATGCCTTGTTTTATGTTCTTGACTTGACCTAGCTTGTGGAAACCTACCGATTGGAGGTTGAAGCTTGCAAGTATTTATGTGCATTTTATGGTAAGGGTTTAGTCGGTTGATAAGCATTTACAATGTCAAGAATCACAAACCTTAGGATTGGCTAGGGCACCGAAGTCACTTTCCTAGATTTGAGTTCTTTGCTTTCTTTAATTTTCCATGCCTTGTAGTGTAGTGTGGGGATGATCCACTTTATTGCTTTGAAACCTGGATGTAATTGAATTTTAATTAGGGAGGAAAGGTTTCTTTCAAAGTATTTTATTTTAATTATCATTACTACTGAAATTAATTTTCATATTCATTATTTTTAGTAGTCTAATCAACAAAAGAATAATTTTGAGTGTGGATATTATGTAATGAAGAAAATGCATACTATTCTTCATACAGACATAATATCATAATGGATTGAAGTAAATTTTTAGTTTTGTAATTTCTTATTTAGAGTTTTCTACTTTATTATGTTTCATTACCTATTTCTAATTGTTCTAATTTTTGTTTACAGATAGATATTCATCGATCGATCACCATTACTGCAAAAAGTCTTAAATAGCATTAAGGAGGAATGGGTAAAATTTTTTCTTAACACATTTACTAATTAGGATTTATGTTTACGAATTTTGACATGTTTTCTAGTTTTTCAGTTACTTAACTTATTACGTGCTAGATATATTCATAAATTTATCTAGAGTATATATGATTAACATGTTATTTGTACGCAATTTGAATAGTTTGGATTGTCTAGATATTCTGTAATTTGCAGGTTTAAATTTTGGGTTGTCCAAAAACAAACTAAAAATTAAAAAAAAAAAATTATAACTTTTAAAATCGATGATTTGATTTAAAAAGTCTTTACTTTGAAAATCAGTTATGTATTAACCGATTTTAAAAGTATACACTTTTAAAATCGGTTTAAAATAACCAATTTGAAAAGTAGAGCCTTTTAAAATCACTTGTTTTCCGATTTTAAAAATCCTAACTTTCAAAATCTGTTGGATCAAAAATCTTCAAAACAATTAATTTTAAAAGTGTTTTTTCCACTAGGAAGTACCTATATATGACACTTGTCCTCACTGGGAGCTTATGGTCATTTGTCTCACGAAAAACATTGTTATATGTATTTGTTCATTACATAGACCTCCTCCTACAGAATTTAGACAATTGTTACATAAGTAAGTAGTTTAAAAATAATTAATTTTCTTTTGTTGGTTGTTTTTTAGTTCATTTGTTTTTAAACGATAATAATATTATCATTTTATCATCAGAGCAATAGAACGATACCACATACTCAAGGGTTCAAAGTTCAAGAAAAAGATACATTGGTTATATGTTAAAGTAAGTTATTTTAATTCCAAAAATTTTTTCAAAGTATTTTATTTTAATTATCATTACTACTGAAATTAATTTTCATATTCATTATTTTTAGTAGTCTAATAAACAAAAGGATAATTTTGAGTGTGGATATTATGCAATGAAGAAAATGCATACTATTCTTCATACAGACATAATATCATAATGGATTGAAGTAAATTTTTAGTTTTGTAATTTCTTATTTAAAGTTTTTTACTTTATTATGTTTCATTACCTATTTCTAATTGTTCTATTTTTTGTTTACAGATAGATATTCATCGATCGATCACCATTACTGCAAAAAGTCTTAAATAGCATTAAGGAGAAATGGGTAAAATTTTTCCTTAACACATTTACTAATTAGGACTTATGTTTACGAATTTTGACATGTGATTTCGACATGGTTTTCTCAAACAATTTTTCAAATCCCGTTTAATGTAGTAATAGGGAGACTTTGAGTGTCAAATCCATGGAGCAAGTTAGGAGGTTCAGTCAATCCTTTTTTTTTATGGATGAAAATGCAGCTATAGGGGACGAAAATGTTATGATTTTATGCTACTGTTTCTGTGGTGATTTTATGAACCTACATGCTGTTAACAATACAAATGTAATGGTGGTTTTAATGGCAACAGATCTGGCCACTATAGGTGTGAGAATGGAAGCGGATGATGCAAAATTAATGAATAGGTGATATCATATGTTGTTTTGAATTATGAGAAGGATGCGAAATTTACAAGTGGATGGAAGATGGAAATGATATGATCTTCAAGGAGGGGGATTTTGAAATCAATCTATACTAATGTGATGCAAAATACAAAGTATATAACACCTAGCTATATAATATCTTGTGATTTATGAAACTGTTACTGGTGTAGTGAATTTTATTATGAATGCAGAATTCTAAATTTGAATTGAATGCTTGAACGAAAGGGAATTTTATGAAGTAGATCAATATATGAAAACAATAGGTGATGACAAAAATGAATGGTGTGATCTTTGGGCGGATGGTTAATGCTCGAATCAATATGGAATGGAATTTGAACTATGATGCAAAACAAAATGAGTAGCTGAATTATGCTATCTTGATGCAATATGGAATCTTGGGATCTAAATTCTAATTGGAATGCAAATGCAAAATTAGCAGAATGAACAGTGATGTTGCAAAATGTGAGTGTTGGATTTCTACAAGAATTTATTATGTAGAAAACTAATGCAAAATGAATGGCTCTATGTAGTGAACTTTATTGCAATGAAAGTGGAATTTATTAATTGATGCATGCAAAATGGGATTTAAGCTGATATCGAATTACAAAATGCAATTATAGTGTAGAATTAAAACTAATATTGATTCAGAAGCAAAACTAAATTTCGAAATTAAAACAACACAAAGCTCAACAAACTAAACTATGAAATAGAAATAACATAGAGCTAAACTGAGTACTATACTACAAGTGCAAAACTAAATCTTAAGCAGAATTGAATTGTAACATGTGCTGGAAGCAAATGATAACTAGTTGAGGGTTCTAAGGAATCAAAATCAATGTTAAACAATGCTGAATCTTGCAAAGATCTTGAAACTGGTTTTTACACCATTGAAATTGTTCCAAGAATCTATGAAGATATCAAGAAATTGTTATTCACTGATTTGATTCTATAAAAAAAACTCGGGAAACCGAAAGAACTAAAGAACTAACTAACTTTGAACTATAAGAACTACTGTTTGGCGAAAAGTAAACGACACTATGCGAAAAGAACCAACCTGAGATGAATACGTGTGCGACAAACCATTGAAAGCGAAAAGACTGAAGAAATGATCATGATGGAAGAAATGATGAAGAAGGAATAAGAGAGACAGAACAAGAACTACTGAAATCTTACTTGCATTCTACTGAAAAAATCAGGAAACGAAAATAGCTTGTGGATGAACTACAACGAACTTTGCAACCATTGTAACCGAAAACTATAAACTGAAAAATGTGCGAAACTATGCTTACTCTCTTCTGCTAATTCTCTCTACTTTATTACACAGAAGCTACATCTATTTATAATTCTCAGGAACTCAGCTTAATGGATGGGACCTTGTACGAACTGGCCCAGATTTCTTTAAGTCACGTTTTACATGTTTCAGATGTACATGGGTGAACTTAGAGCGTGTCCAGTTTGCTCGATTCTCCATTAAATTACTTGATTCAAGATTCAAAATGAAGATACACGAGTCTACTTTCAATCAAGATAGATTTCGTCATTTTAGGGGCCTGGACGAGTTTAGTGGGCTTCAATTACTTGAGACAGGTTTTTCGCGTGTGCCAGCTGATTTCAGCTGCTGTCAAGCGCGCTTGTTTGTCTTACCAAAAATCCAATTCTGATCCAAATTGTATGATTTGAGATCCAAATTGAAGGCCAATGAATCTACTTTCATCTGGCATTGATTCGACGGTTTTAGGAGCTTTGTAGCATTCTGGAAATTCACTTCTTCAAGGTTGACTTTTCTGGATTCGCGAATTGCAGTTGACCTAACTTGGGTTGACTGCGAAAAATCCAATTCTGAACCAAGTTGTACAATTCCAGTTTTTATGAAAAGCACCATGTGTCTATTTTAATCTGCCTCAAAAATCACGCATTTAGGAGCATTGTAGCAAAAGATATGAAAAGAACAATCAATGAATGTCAACCTGTAAATGTGTCAAAAAATGTGGTAATTTTATGCTGCTTTGTAATAAATTTATTTCAAACTGTATAATTCGTACAGAATATGATTTAGAGTTATTTTAACTATTCTAACTTGTTTAAAAGTGCTAAAACATAATTATTATTTAAGTACAATATATTAAAATAAAGTCTCATCAACATGTTTTCTAGTTTTTAAGTTACTTAACTTATTATGTACTAGATATACTCATAACTTTATCTAGTTTATGTATGATTAATATGTTATTTATACGCAATTTGAATTGTTTTGATTGTCTAGATATTCTGTAATTTGAAGGTTTAAATTTTGGGTTGTCCAAAAACAAACTAAATATTAAAAAAAAAAATATAACTTTTAAAATCGATAATTTGATTTAAAAAGTCTTTGGTTTTAAAATCCGTTACACATTAACCGATTTTAAAAGTATAGACTTTTATAATCGGTTTAAAAATAACCGATTTTAAAAGTAGAGACTTTTAAAATTAGTTGTTTTTCGATTTTAAAACGCCTACTTTCTAAAATCTGCTGGATCAAAAATCATCAAAACAACTGATTTTAAAAGTTTTTTTTTTCACTAGTAAGTACCCATATATGACACTAGTGCTCACTAGCAACTTATGGTCATTTGTTTCATGAAAAATATTGTTGTATGTATTTGTACATTACATAGACCTCTTCCTGCAGAATTTAAACAATTGTTACATAAGTACTTTAAAAATAATTAATTTTCTTTTGTTGGTTGTTTTTCAGTTCATTTGGTTTTAAACGATAATAATATTATCATTTTCTCATCAGAGCAATAGAAGGATACCACATAATCAAGGGTTCAAAGTTGAAGAAAAAAATACATTGGTTATATGTTAAAGTAAGTTATTTTAATTCCAACCATTTTTTCAAAGTATTTTATTTTAATTATCATTACTACTGAAATTAATTTCCATATTCATTATTTTTTGTAGTTTAATAAACAAAAGGATAATTTTGAGTGTGGATATTATGTAATGATGAAAATGCATAGTATTCTTCATACAGACATAGTATCAGAATGGTTTGAAGTAAGGTTTTAGTTTTATAATTTCTTATTTAAAGTTTTTTACTTTGTTCAAAAATAAACTAAAAATTAAAAAAGAAAATTATAACTTTTAAAATAGATGATTTGGTTTAAAAAGTGTTTACTTTTAAAATCAGTTATGCATTAACCGGTTTTAAAATTCATTATTTTCTGATTTTAAATCTCTTACCTTTTAAAATCTACTGGATAAAAAATCATCAAAAAAACCAATTTTAAAAGTGTTTTTTTACACTAGTAAGTACCCATATATGACACTAGTGATCACTAGCAGCTTATGTTCATTTATCCCATAAAAAATATACCTTTATGTATATGTTCATTACATATACCTCTTCCTGTAGAATTTAAACAATTGTTATATAAATAAATACTTTAAAAATAATTTATTTTCTTTTGTTGGTTTTTTCAGTTCATTTGGTTTTAAATGATAATAATATTATCATTTTATCATTAGAGCAATAGAAGGATATCACATACTCAAGGGTTCAAATTTGAAGAAAAAGATACATTGGTTATATGTTAAACTAAGTTATTTTAATTCGAACAATTTTTTCAAAGTATTTTACTTTAATTATCATTACTACTAAAATTAATTTTTATATTCATTATTTTTTGTAGTCTAATAAACAAAAGGATAATTTTGAGTGTGGATATAATGTAATGAAGAAAATCCATACTATTGTTCATACAGACATAGTATCAGAATGGTTTGAATTAAGTTTTTAGTTTTGTAATTTCTTATTTAAAGTTTTTCACTTTATTAAGTTTCATTACCTATTTCTAATTGTTCTAATTTTTGTTTATAGATATTTATCGATCGATCACCATTGTAGCAAGAAGTCTTAAATACCATTAAGGAGATATGGGTAGAATTTTTTCTTAATACATTTACTAGTTAGGACTTATGTTTACGAATTTTTTACATGTTTTCTAGTTTTTAAGTTACTTAACTTATTATTTACTAGATATATTCATAACTTTATCTAGTGTATGTATGATTAACATGTTATTTATACACAATTTGAATTGTTTGGATTATCTAGAAATTCTGTAATTTGCAGGTTTAAATTTTGGGTTGTCCAAAAACAAACTAAAAATAAATAAAAAAATTATAACTTTTAAAATCGATGATTTGATTTAAAAAGACTTTACTTTTAAAATCAGTTATGCATTAAGCAATTTTAAAAGTACAGACTTTAAAAATC
Organism: Macrotyloma uniflorum; assembly: GCA_016859785.1. NCBI lineage: Eukaryota > Viridiplantae > Streptophyta > Magnoliopsida > Fabales > Fabaceae > Macrotyloma > Macrotyloma uniflorum. Next base: position 81,402 of record BDMB01000094.1, on the reverse strand, counting down.
AGTTGTTTCCCCATTTTAAAACTCCTACCTTTTAAAATCTACTGGAAAAAAAATCATTAAAACTGTTATCAAGTGGCATCAAGAGGGGGGGGTGAATTGATGTTAAAGTTAAAGCCTTTTTCAATTAAAACCTTTTTAATTTTCCTTAAAAAAAATCCTCTTGATTATTAATTAGTCTTAGCAGATAATTTAAAAACGCAACGGAAAATTAAATGAGATAAGGGAAAGAAGAGAGACACTCAAAATTTATACTGGTTCGGGTTAAACCTTAACCCTACTCCAGTTCCCAAATCACCTCAAATCGAGATGATTTCCCACTCTTATATTTTAATTCTTCACAAATTACAACCACCAATTACTAGTGAAACATGTAAAAAGAGAAAATTAAAATACTCACTATCTCTTGAACCCACAAGAGAATTCCCACTCTTCCTTGAGTCCCACAAGGAAGTGAAAACCTTCCTTGAGGATATCAAAATTTGGCACTGCTCTGCTCAGGGTTTCTCAAAGACCTTCAAAGATGATTTCTTCTGAAAATAATATTCTCCCTTTGATAAAAATGATAGTATTGTGACTCAGTTCAGGAGAGCAAGAATGATTCAATGAAAAAGTATATTCCAAAGCTTATTCAATAAGAATCAAATATATAATATTTTTCTACTGATTTAATTTGAAATAAGATGCACAGAATCACCCTCCAACGTTTAGAATCATATAAAATATATCTCTATATTTTCGGAGGATTCTGTGCAACGTTCATAATTTTCGAAAATTCCCGAACATAATCAATTATCTTAAATCCATAATCGATTATCCCCGTGTTGAGAAGCTTTTAAAAACACAGATAATCGATTATGTAATTGATTATCACCGAATGTCATATTTTCCAAATTGCTCATAATCGATTATGTAATTGATTATCACCGCAAGTACCAATTTCTGAAAAAGCTCATAATCGATTATGTAATCGATTATTACCGAAAGGTACATTTTCTATTTTCAAAGATATAATCGATTATCTAATCGATTATTGCCGAATCAAATGTTTTTTCAATTTTCTCAAAGCATAATCGATTATCTAAACCCTAAAACCGTATCAAAAACTTTGTATTTCAAAAACCTGTCCCATAATCGATTACTCAATATACATAATCGATTATAGTGATATAAAAAGATTTTATAATAATTAGATTTACTTTGAGAACCTTCTGAGCAGAGTTATGTTCCTTTTTTATTCTCACTTCTAAATCTAGTCTAATAGTTTTCTTTGATTCTTTGCTTTCTTCTGGTCTTGCTATCTTGAACACTTTTGCACATTGTGACAGTCTTGATCATTATGAAAATCCTTTGAACAGAATGACAGCAATCTCCTTCTATAATAACAAAAACAACCGATTTAAAAGTGTTTTTTCACTAGTAAGTACCCATATATGACACTAGTGCTCACTGGCAACTTATGGTCACTTGTCTCATGAAAAATATTGTTGTATCTACTCGTTAATTACATAGACCTCCTCCTGCAGAAATTTAAACAATTGTTACATAAGTCAAAACTTTAAAAACAATGAATTTTCCTTTTTTGGTTGTTTTTCAGTTCATTTGGTTTTAAACGATAATAATATTATCATTTTATTATTAGAGCAATAGAAGGATGCCACATACTCAAGGGTTCAAAGTTGAAGAAAAAGATACTTTGGTTATATGTTAAAGTAAGTTATTTTAATTTCAAATTTTTTTTCAAAGTATTTTATTTTAATTATCATTACTATTGAAATTAATTTCCATATTCATTATTTATTGTAGTCTAATAATCAAAAATTTAAATTTGAGTGCGAATATTATGTTATGAATACATTGCATACTATTGTTGATTCAGACATAGTATCAGAGTGGATTGAAGTAAGTTTTTAGTTTTGTAATTTCTTATTTAAAGTATTTTACTTTATTATGTTCCATTACCTATTTCTAATTGTTCTAATTTTTGTTTATAAATATTTATCGATCGATCACCATTGCCGCAAGAAGTCTTAAATATCATTAAGGAGATATGGGTAGAATTTTTTCTTAACACATTTACTAGTTAGGATTTATGTTTACAAATTTTTACATCTTTTCTAGTTTTTAAGATACTTATTTTATTATTTACTAGATATATTCATTACTCTATCTAGTGTATGTATGATTAACATGTTATTTATATGCAATTTGAACTATTTGGATTGTCTGGATATTCTGTAATTTACAGGTTTAAATTTTGGGTTGTATAAAAACAAACTAAAAATTAAAAAAAAAAATTATAACTTTTAAAATAGATGATTTGGTTTAAAAAGTTTTTACTTTTAAAATCAGTTATGCATTAACCGATTTTAAAAGTAGATACTTTTACAATCAGTTATTTTTCGATTTTAAAACTCCTGCGTTCTAAAATCTGTTGGATCAAAAATCATCAAAACAACCGATTTTAAAAGTGTTTTTTCCACGAGTAAGTAGCCATATATGAGACTAGTGCTCACTAGCATCTTATGGTCATTTGTTTCACGAAAAATATTGTTGTATGTATTTGTTCATTACATAGACCTCCTCATGTAGAATTTAAACAATTGTTACATAAGTAAGTACTTTAAAAATAATTAATTTTCTTTTGTTGGTTGTTTTTTAGTTCACTTGGTTTTAAACGATAATAATATTATCATTTTATCATCAGAGCAATTGAAGGATACCACATAATCAAGGGTTCAAAGTTGAAGAAAAAGATACATTGGTTATATTTTAAAGTTATTTTAATTCCAACAATTTTTTCAAAGTATTTTATTTTAATTATCATTACTACTGAAATTAATTTCCATATTCATTATTTTTTGTAGTCTAATAAACAAGAGGATAATTTTGAGTGTGGATATTATGTAATGAAGAAAATGCATAGTATTCTTCATACAGACATAGTATCAGAATGGTTTGAAGTAAGTTTTTAGTTTTGTAATTTCTTATTTAAAGTTTTTTAGTTTATTATATTTCATTACCTATTTCTAATTGTTCTAATTTTTGTTTACAGATATTCATCGATCGATCACCATTGCCGCAAGAAGTCTTAAATAGCATTAAGGAGCAATGGGTAGAATTTTTTCTTAACACATTTACTAGTTAGGACTTATGTTTACAAATTTTTACATGTTTTCTAGTTTTTAAGTTACTTATTTTATTATTTACTAGATATATTCATAACTTTATCTAGTGTATGTATGATTAACATGTTATTTATATGCAATTTGAACTATTTGGATTGTCTAGATATTCTGTAATTTGTAGGTTTAATTTTTGGGTTGTATAAAAACAAAATAAAAATTAAAAAAAAAAATTATAACTTTTAAAATAGATGATTTGGTTTAAAAAGTTTTTACTTTTAAAATCAATTATGCATTAACCGATTTTAAAAGTAGAGACCTTTAAAATCGGTTTAAAAATAACCGATTTTAAAAGTAGATACTTTTAAAATCAATTGTTTTTCGATTTTAAAACTCTTACCTTTTAAAATCTGCTGGATCAAAAATCATCAAAACAATCGATTTTAAAAGTGTTTTTTTCCACTAGTAAGTACCCATATATTCATAACATTATCTATTGTGCCTCGAGAGTAGCCGACCTCTTTCGCAACCCTAGGTCCACTACTAGAAAATTGCAAATTTACATCGGTTAAAATAGGTTATTTACATCGGTTCTGGAACCGATGTAAATAAAGCCGATGTAAATTTAAAAACAAATTTACATCGGTTATGAAACAACCGATGTAAATCTTTGTCTCTCTCTTTCTCTCTCTTTCATCATTCTCTCTCTTTCATCATCCCTAATCTTCAATCCGGTGAAGTCATTGCCCTGGATGTTTTTCTTCACTTGCTCAACCAATCCAGAACTCAAAGAATAAAGGGTATCGTCAAGATCTGGAAACATAAAAAAACAAGTTATCAATATCAACGTGACATATTTTAATGAAGCCTGCATCTAAGAGTGGGAAAGTCACCAGGAACAGTGAAAGGCTTACCAAATAAAAGGCAATCGCATTTCACATTAGAAATCTCCTGGAACTGGTCCCCATTTTCCATTTCAAACTCTAGCAGTCTTTCTAATCTTCCTCTCCCATAACCCCAAGCCCTAACCCCTCTTTCATGATTCACAGTTAGGGTTATGGAACCCAACAACGCTGACATTTTCCGACCTTCCTCTTCTCTCTCGTCGGCCCCGCGGAGCAGGAGTAGCACCCTCGGGAGGAACAGCAGAGCCCTCCTCCTGCTCGTCGGACTCGCGCATTTGCATAAGGCAGCATTTGCCATTTTCGTTGCTTCTCTTGGTAGTTTTCATAAGGTAGCATTTGCAAGGTATGTTTTGAGTTGATTTTACCGGATAAACGTGCATATTTACATCGGTTCGTTGAAGAATCGATGTAAATATGTGAATATTTACATCGTTTCATTGAAGAACCGAACATATTTACATCGGTGGACCGATGTAAATATGCGATCAGCTTTTCTTTTATTTACAAAAATACCACCGTGTTTATATTTATATCGGTTTACCTAATAACCAATGTAAATTTAACGATGTAAATTTGCAATTTTCTAGTAGTGGTCGTCTCCCTTTGCTTTCATCTATAGTAGTTATATTTCAAAAGCTGCATGTCTCGTTCCTTAAATAGGAGAATTTGACCATAGTTTGTTAGGCTGCGCTCAGCATATTTGGAATGTGTTGAGCGGATTTAGGCTCGATAACAAATTCAGTTTCCTTGAGCTCAGTGCGCAAGCATTCGCTTAGTACTTTTCCTTATTTCCAAATTTTCAGCTTTTTTTTTATCACTTTTTCACCTCTTCTTCCATTTAATGGCATGCACTTGAATTAAACAAAATTAGAGCTTTTGTGGTCATTTATCTCTACTTTTCCTCAAAAAGTACTTTGAATTGATTTCTTTTTTATAAACATATAAACACTTAACATCAATCAACGAAGAGCTATTCCTTTATTCTTTCCTTTTTATAGTTAGAGTTATCATTAAAAATATTTGTAATTCTTATTGAAAATAAATAATTAACAATGACTTATTTGATATTAATAAATCATTATTAATTATTTATCGGGGATAAAAGTTAATATAATAGAGTTTTAATCCGTGTTACTTGATAATTAAATCAGATAAACATTAGATGTTAATTTTAAGAGATGGGCCAATGGTTGCTTAACTCCAATTACAATAAAGTACTATGTTAAATTTAGAAAATTATAGATAAAATTAACCGTAAATGAACTAAAATTATATAAATCACAACACACATAAATAATACCATCAATGTTTAACAGTTTATCACTTTACCTTTATTCGATGTTGATTACCATTCATCACTCATAATCTCACACATTACATAATATGTATAATAGATTAATGTATTTCATCATCAACTTGGTAGAAACAACACACTTTTTTATTTTATTTTTTAAACACACAAACATACTTAGTAAAAGAGAGACACATTCATCTTCATCCTTTCTGCCTTCAATCTCTTCTTAATTACTCCAATATTGGAGTCAGCAACTCAGATTCAACCTACACAAATTATAGAATCAATTACTTTACTTTTGAATTAATAAAAATTCTGAACTTAATTGTAAAAGTAACATTATAGGAATATCATTCTGTATATAAGTCTCATAACATGACTAAAGATCACAAAGAAATATTCACTTAAATAGATATAATAAAATAATAAAATGACAGTAATATAAAATTGCTTACCATCATGATGAAAAGTGCTCTTAATATTCACCGACAATTCGTATAAAGCACATAATTGATAGTGTAACTCAAAATAGAATAATTAACAATTTTAGTATGCATTGATATACCTTGTTCTCTATCCTTTTCAGAATCCCAACTTGAAGAACTCAAATGATGGCACTAGAAGCTTCAGAAGCCTATTTACAACAAAAAAGAATGCATACAAGTTAATATCAAACATGGTGCAACTCAAAAACACATTACGCTAAACATAATGATCTTAATAATTAGCAACCTTCTTATGTGGCTTTGTTATTGGACCCCTTCGTAAATTAATTGAATCATATTCCCGAGGAAAAAAGATTGTAGAAATGTTAGTATTTTTAATGAGAATGACAAATCCAATTCTATATACCCCTAATTAAAGAAAATTAAGAAAATGTTACGAATTAGCAGATACACTACGAGACCCCACCAAACTTTCTTGTGTAGAGGGGACAAGTTTAATTGGATAGCCCATTTTTCCCACCAAAGTTAATTTAGTGAAGTTCAAAAATATGTTGTTAGTTTAGATTCATAATTTATTATTTACAGTCTTTTACATACACATATTTAGACATGGTTCTTATACATAATGTATCTTACATATTTTCAAAACAATTGTATCACCGTGCTAAAAGTACACGTACCTCTTCTCCAAACTTCCTCAGCACAGCAGAATTAAGATCAGTTTCTTCTCTGGGTGTTGCATCTTCTGCAGAATACCACTTTGTGGAACTATCTATTTTGTTCACTTCACTGAAACTTTTCATGGAATCGCACTTGATGACATACACTTTCTCCAAAGATGGAAAGCGTAAAGTGAATTTCCCAGGGTAAAAGCACCTTATAGCTCATCTAATTCTTCAAGATACAAAACCTGGAGCCGCTCAAATATTATTTCTTCATCCTCATTTGATTCATCCCCCTCCTCAGACGCTATTTCTTTCATTGATAGACACAATTTTATCTCCATTCTTTTGAGTTAGGCCAAACTTTTCCCTGTTGAGGATGTGAACAGATATAGCAGACTATTGCAACACTCTACTTTCAAATGTGTCAGATTGGATAAAGACACTGTTCCTGGTACCAAGTTTGTTAAACTTGAACAGCTAATGACTTGCAAGGTTTCTAGATTTCTGACGAAGGGCTCAATCCAAGAGTTCTCTAACCCAATGGAAACCAGCTTTCCAAGGGACTCCAACTGTAATTCTTTCAGCTGTAACAGGAGTCTATAATCCACATTATCAGGACTTTGAAGGCAGAAAATTTGCTTGAAGGAACCACTACTCACCACAAGCTTCCCTACATTTGGCACCTGTTGTAGAAATGCATACTCCGGAAATACATCAGACTCAATATGAAAGCATAGAGTAAGAGCTTCTAATTTGTGTAAGTGGTTTCCCTGAAATTCTCCATCTTCAGTTCATTTTCACCAAGTATCAGATGCTGTAAGTTGGGTGTAATTAGCTACAAAGAGCAACCAATAACGAAATAAAAGCAGGTTAGGGCAGTCATAGATTAATTAATAAAATTTAAATGGTGAACTTTCATGCTTAAACAAGTCTGACAATTTAATGAAAAACTAAACATTTGAATATAAATAGAAATAGGTGTTAACAAGTCAATTTAAAGGAAAAAACGTATGCGCCTAAAACAATTTTGAGTTTAAATTAATTGCAAGATGAAAAAGTTGATAAATGAGATCATAGGGTGGTTTTGTAGTGTTTCCCAAGCAAAGAAAATAATGAAAAATTTTGCGATGGTTGGTAGGAGATTGTTTAGTTTGTCAAAATTTAACCACTACTTTTACTAAATATGGTACAATGAATGTGTAAGAATCTATGTAGTTGACTAGGAATAAAAGCCCAAACCTGAAATGTTGCAGTTGCATCATGAATGCAATATATACGATTAAACTTGAACTTGGGATCCCATAGTGTCAATGACGTCATACAGGGGAACGTAAGCTGAAGATTTGTTCCTTTTAGATCAACGGGATTATCCTCTGCAACAATTGCCATCAATTCCTCACAGTGTTTCACAGCTAGATTTTCTAGTTGAAGAAGATCTTTGACTACTGATGCTGGAATCACACTTGTAAGGCATTTGCAATTCTCAACATGTATTTCTTGTAGACTTTTCATAGATACAATTCCATGAGGATCTTCATTCCAAACATTTTCCAGATTTGGCAGATTCGATAAAACCAATTTCTTCAGAGGAAAAGTAATTAATTTGTCTTTTGTTGTAGATTTAACATCAAATATGGTTTTCACAGAATCACAGTTTCGGACTTCCAGTGTTTCTATTTCAGGTAATAAAGGAAGTAAACTGAAGTGGAGAACATGTGATAAAGGTTTGCAGCCGTCCACTATCAAGGTCTTCAAGTATTCGAAGCAAAAGTATGGGATGTCCAGTGAGACACGCCATATCTCTTGTAGGTCTCTCCTATCTCTGAATTCAACATGGTCATTCCATCGTGCAGCCTTTCGAAATCACACCACATGTAAACGAATAAATAACATGAAGTTAATTTTTAACAAGATGTATGTATCACCAATTTTGATGATTTTTCTTTTCAAATTACATTTTTATTACAAAAGTCAATTCTGTGACATGCAAACAAGCTAAAATTGAGTTAGATATTTTTTTTTTTCGAAATGATTTCGTAACATTCAAAATTGTTTCCACTGTTACATTTTCATTAAAAAAATATATAATTTGCTTATGCAATTTACTCATAGAAGTTAATTAAAAAAAATCTCTAACTATTTTTTAATTTTTTATAGCTTGTGATTCTTTTAATTGATTTTTTTTTTATATTTTATGATTTTTTAATTAAATTCTAAAAATTTAAAAAATTGTAACTTGTTAATTCATTTTCTAAATTAATTTTAAAAAAATAAATTTACGTTTATTTATAATTACGATATATCTTTACAACAAAAAATACTATAAATAAGATTTTTTCAATAATTTTAAAAATTTAATTAAATTAATATTAATTAAAAAAAATCAACTTTCATACTACGAGGATGAATAAAGTTAAATTTAAAAAAAAAAAGCTTAAATCACATCTTCACTTAATTTTAATTTGATTTTTTTTAATTATCACATTAAGCTATGTTTCATTTCAACTGGTTCCAATATTTCTTTTACTATAAAAAAAAATACATTAAATTGTATTTTATTAATACAAGTTAAAACGTATATATACCCTAAGAAAGTTAAGCTAATAAAATATAAATGAGCTATCCTAATCCTAATTAAAAAGTTATTTATATGGATGGTTGCTACCAAATACAATGCATAATTTTCATCATATTCAGGTACTCATGATAAGATGGTGTATTATAACGACAAGAATCATACCAAAATATTAAACACATACCTCTTTCACAAATTTCTTCAGCATAATAGAGTTGAGGTCAGTTTCCAGTGGAGTATAAAAACTTTGAAGTGTAACATGAGACAACTTGTTTGCTTTTACTGTACCTGTCCATAGAGTTATCATCTTGTCGCAATCTGTTACTGACATTTCCTCCAACGACGGTAAATGTAAACACCCTTTGTAGAAGCTTTTCAGATTGTTTAAATATTCAAGATTCAAACAACTGAGCTGCGGAAATATTATCTCATCCTCATCTGATTCCTCCCCATCCTTAGACACTATCTCCTCAATTGAATCACACCAACTTATCTCCATTCTTTCCAGTTGAGTCAAACTTTTGGCTGTTGAAGAAGTCAACAAATATCGCAGGCTATTGCACTCCTGGACTTTCAAATATGTCAGATTGGATGCTACCAAGTTTAACCCAACGGAAACCAGCTCTCCGAGGGACTCCAAATGTAATGCTTTCAGCTGTAATACAAGTCCACGACAATCCACATTGCTGCAAAAGATCTCCTTGAAGGAACCATGACATACCACAAGTTTCTCTATATTTGGCACCTGTTTTAGAATTTCATATGGAAATACAACCGATTCAATCCGAAAACAAAGAGCTTTTAACTCGCGTAAAATTTTTTCCTCAAATTTTCCATTCAAAATCATCTCCATTCCATTTTCCCCCAATGCCAGGCACTGGTATAACCAAGAAAAAACACAGGCAAAAGTAGGTTAGGACAGTTAAAGATATAGCTGTTAACTTTTCATGATACCAAAAGATTCATGATAATCAGTGAGAGACTAACTATTTTAATAGAATAGCTACAAATATGTTAATTTAAAAAAGAAAACATTTTACTTAATAACCGGAAAAAAAAATGAACTAATATCCATTAATTTAAAACACAGCATAGCTAAATAAGTGAAATTTCACAACATTTATATTTTCACATTTATATTTAAACAAGTTGTGGAAGATGAAATGATTCTCGAAGATATTTTAAATTTTTTTTTTCATACTTTTAATTCATTTAGATAATTAGATAGATAAATACATTCTTATAAACAGAATAGATGTTAACAGTGTAACATCTATTTATTTTTTAATCTATATTCAATTTGCAGACACTGATGGAGATTATGCAACAAGGACAAAGTGCTAAAACAATAATACCTTTTCAGTATCGACTTGATCCTCGGTATGGGTAGAAATTTCACCTGTTTACTGCAATAATAAAAATACTTGAAGTTGGGCAAATCCCGTAGTTTCAATGATCTCACAGAGTGACAGGTAAGCTCTACAGCTGTTCTGCTTGGATCTGTATTATCCTCTGCAACAATTGTCATCAATCCCTCACAGTCTTCCACAACTAGTTCATCAAGATTAACAACATCTTTGGCAACTGATGCAGGAAACACACTTGCAAGGCATTGGCAATTGTCAACCCGTACTTGTTGTAGAAGTTGCATACTTAGAATTCCATGAGGATCTTCATTCCAAACATTCTCCAGAGTTGGAAGGTAGGATAAAGTGAGTTCCTTCAGAGGAAAAGTAATTGATTTGCCTTGTGTTGTGCATTTGACATCAAATATGGTTTTGACAGAATCACAGTTTCCAACCTCCAATGTTTCCAAATTAGGTAATAAAGGAAGTAAACGGAAGGGTAGCACTACATCTGATAAAACTGGCAATTAACCACAATCAATGTGGCCAAGTTACTGAAACACAAGTCGGGGATCTGCAGTGAGCCATGCCATATCTCTTCTAATGCTGGTTTAGTACTGAGATCAAGATATGTTCCACATATCGCCTGCGTGCAAAATAATAAATGAAAATATGAAATATTCACTAATTTATTAAGAATTATTATTTTTATTTAAAAAGTTAGTTGACTATATATATTTAAAAGACTTTTTCTACCGAATCACATATTATACTTGACTTGACTTCAAGATCTTGCAAACGAGTTAAGAATTCAGATTTACATGTTTTATTTAGTTATCTTTAACTTCAAAAATACCGTTAAGAGTAATTTTAGAGGTTTCAGTTATTTTTTTGACAAGAAAAAAATTATTTGCAACTTTTAACGTAAGTTTGAGAAATGGTAAAATAGGTAAACAATGGCTTGTAAGTAAAAAGTAAAATGAGAACTATTTACTTAACTATTATGGTTTAAATATATTTATGATTTAACACAATTTTAATCATTAACTTTTAATTAAATATTATAATTTTACTCTTCATCTATTAAAGTAATAAATAATAAGGCGTTAAATATGATTGATCATGCATTTATAAAAGATTTTAAGATTTTACTAGGAAATTATATTTTATTAAAGATAATAAATCCTTAAAATCGTATTTCGAATAAATATAGTAATTTTTTCACCACTTGATAATAAATAAAATTTATTTTAATTTACTTTAAAACAACATTATGTATTTACTAAATACATGATAAATAAATGTATTTTACAATGAAAATTATTTTAGAATTTTTTTTAAAATTAAATTTTTATGGATATTCTGATATAAATTAAAATTAACTAAATTTTTTTAATAAAAATGTAATGATTTCTTATTTTTCTTCTTAATTTAAATAAGATTCTTAAGATGATTATTTTACAGTAAAAAGAATTATGATTCAATAAGAATATAATTTTGCATTATTAGTAGATAAAGTATTGTTAAGTTTTTTCTATATGCCTTGGTTGCACTTTATCAAAAACATATCTGGAAATTTGCATCGGAGGCAGTAAACTCATGTTCAAAATTAAAATTAATCTATCCGCGTCACAGATGTGAATAAGAGCTTGACTTAACTGTTGACATTATTTTAAAAATTAAAATTAATTTAACATACTACTTGGTATCAATTTGGAAATTATTTAGAAGGCAGAATCATGAATTCAATTCAATGACCTTTCCTTATATATATGATGATTGCAAGTATATAAAATGCACAGTTTCTATCATAACGCCAAGAATACAAAAATATTAAACACATACCTCCTTCACAAATTTCTTCAGCATAATAGAGTTGAGGTCAGTTTCCAGTGGAGTTAAAAAACTTTGAAACATGAGACAACTTGTCTGCTTTTACTGTACCTGTACATAGAGTTATCATCTTGTCGCAATCTGTTACTGACATTTCCTCCAACGACGGTAAATTTAAGCACCCTTTGTAGAAGCTTTTCAGATTCTTTAAATATTCAAGATTCAAACAACTGAGCTGTGGAAATATTATCTCATCCTCATCTGATTCCTCCCCCTCCTTAGACACTATCTCCTCAATTGAATCACACCAACTTATCTCCATTCTTTTCAGTTGAGTCAAACTTTTGGCTGTTGAGGATGTCAACAAATATCGCAGGCTATTGCACTCCTGGACTTTCAAATATGTCAGATTGGATGCTAACAAGTTTAACCCAACGGAAACCAGCTCTTCCAGGGACTCCAAATATAATGCTTTCAGCTGTAATACAAGTCCACTACAATCCACATTGCTGCAAAAGATCTCCTTGAAAGAACCATCATACACCACAAGCATCTCTATATTGGGCACCTCTTGTAGAATTTCATATGGAAATAAGCATATTTGTTTTGTTCACCAATTCCAACAATCTCTCTCAGTTGAAGACTAACTCCTCGACTAACGTAACAATTTTCTCTTATGTTATTCTAGCAGGCCAATTGAAGTTGAGCACAATTTCAATTTGTCAATGGTTACTATCTTTGTTAACATCTCTCCTAGGTTCTTACTTAGAATTTTTCTCAATATTAGCATCCCATCCTCGAGCAAAGATTTGATGAAGTAATAACAAAGACCAATGTGTTAAATTCTTTGTCAAATGTATTGCACTCTAATTATTATTATGCAAAAAATTCTTCTGGTTGAATCCCAACTTTGTTAACAAATGTTGAAGTCATATAAATTCTTTACTAACTTCCATTACTGTTACCTATTCAATTTCTATAGTGATAAAGTAATAATATTTTGTATTTGTGACCTCCAACTAACAGTTATATTACCAACAATAAAAATGTAACCAGTGTGATCAATTTCACATTCAAAGTCTATGTTTCCGTAATCTTGTATTTTTAATTCTCATTTAATAAAGTATAAATAATTTTTGTATAATTCTCATTTAATAAAGTATAAATAATTTTCGGTAGTGTCTAGTAGATACCTCAAAATTCATTGAACTGCTTCCAAACGGGCTTATCTAGATTTAACATAACCTTGCTAACAACTCTCATTACATGACTAATATTTGGTCTCAAATAGATCATCGCGTATATTAAACTTTCAATGACTGAAACATATGAAATCTTTACCATTAATTCTCTTTCTTCTTTTGTCTAAGGTGATTGATCCTTCCTTGGATAGACAAAAATGACTAGTTAAAGATATGCTAACTAGCTTGACATCGCTCATGTTAAATCTATACAAAATATAGTTGTTGTACTCTGCTTGAGATAATTGGAAATTTTCCTTTTGCTTATTTTATGTGATTTGCAATTCAAGGATTTTCTTTGTTGAACCCAAGTCTTTCATACCAAATTTTTTTGACAATTACATCTTCAAGTTTTATAATTTTACCCATATTTGAACCTAGTACTAACATGTCATCCATATAAAGAAACAAAATGATATAATTAGATTTATATCTCTTGAAGAAGTAATAATAGTCAACATTGCACTTTTGGAAATTTTCCTTATACATGAAGCTTTCAAACCCTATGTATCTTGTCTTGGAGTTGATTTCAAATCATACAATTTTTTTTTTTAATATGCACACCATATTCTTTTTCCTTCTTCTAAGAAACCCTTAAGTTGATACATATAAAATCTCTTCATCTAAATCTTTATAAAAAAATGAAGTTTTTACATCCAATTGTTTAAGGGAGAGACCTTCACTAGTAATAATACTTAAGACTAACTTGATATTATTGAGTCTCACAACTAGAACAAAGATTTATGTGTAGTCAATTCCTTTCTTTTGCTAAAATCCTTTGATAACTAATCGGATTTCGTATCTCTTGGAGCCATCATGATTCTCCTTTACTCAATATACCCATTTGTTGTGAAGTGTCTATTTATCAATAGGCAACTCTACAAGTTCCCATGTCTTATTATAAATTAAAGACCTCATCTCATCTTTTATGACGAGCTCCCACTTACCAGCATTTGAAGTTGGGCATGCTTCCTCGTAATTTTTAGGCTCCTCTTCATCAATTAACAATATATAATTTAGGTATTACCGATTAGACTTATGAGGTTGAAAAGACCTTCTCAAAAGGAGAGTTTCTAGGACATCATCCACCTCTACATACATTGTGCTGTTCTTATCTAATTTTTTAATGTATATGTTATCCCTATCCTTGGGCATTCTTTCATTAAAGATCACATCTCTATTATGAATAATCTTTTTGTTTTGATTATCCCATAGGAGATAGCCGAACTCAGCCTCACCATAACCAATGAAAGTGCACTTCTTTAATTTAGAATCAAGTTTATTCCTACCTTGATCACTAATGTGCACATATGCTATACAACTAAAACTCTAAGAGGTGAGAGTTTTACCTACTTTCTACTCTATACCTCTTTTAATATCTTGTGCTCCAATGGTACTAATAGACCTTGGTTCATTAAATAAGATGTTGTATTGACTACTTTTGCCTAGAACTATTTTGGTAAGCCTAACTACAAATGAAAGTTTCTTACTTTTTCAGTCAACTTTTAATTCATATAATCAATTACATCATTGTGTGTTGAGGCGTACACGACACAATCCTCTCCATTCTAATCTCGTGCTCATAGTAAAACTTCTTAAATCTATTGTCTTCGTATTCACCACCATTGTAAGATCTAAACTTTTTATCTTCAATCCTATTTCATTTTCTACCATGACTTTCCAAATCTTAAAAGCTTCAAATACTTCAAACTTATGTTTTAGAAAGTAAATTGATACCTTCTTAGAATGATCATTTATAAAAGTCACAAAATATTATTTCCCACCAATGGATGGAACAATCATTGGACCTAAACATTAGAGTGAACAAGCTTAAGTCTCTCTTTCTTTGGAGTTCTTCCGCTTGTCTAAAAGTTAACTCATTTTTGCTTTCCAACTATGTATTCTTCACATATGTCAATTTCTAGTGATCAAAGACTTGTTAGTTTATCCTTTAAGTGCATGATTTTTATTCAAAGACTTGTTAGTTTATCCTTTAAGTGCATGATTTTTATTCTTTAGTGTCATAGATTGAGATTTTCATTTGTTGCAACTACAATAAAACAACATGCTTTATAGTCTTATAAAAAGTATTAAGTTTTTTACCATGAACAATTATCATTACACCCTTTAAAATCTTTCAATGATCTCCATGCAAAACTATTGTATAATTGTCATCGACCAGTTGACCTATTAAGATTAAATTCTTTGTCAAGTCAGAAATATGTCTAACATTTTTCAATTTCCATGTAGACCCATTTAACTTAATCTTCACTACACCTCTATCAATATCTTACAAAATTATTTGTTACCAAAGTAAACTTTACCAAGGATTATGGGGACATAATTTTCAACGAATTCCCTCTATGAAGTAATATGAAAGGATGCTCTAGAGTCTAACACCCAAGATTCTTCCTTATTTTCTAAAGAATGTATCAATGCATCATCTCCTCTTAAGTTAGAAGCAAGATTTGCCTCTACTTTCACATCTTGATTCTTTGGTGCATTATTGCACTAATTTTTGTTATGCTCAACTTTTCCACAATTCCAACACTCAATTGTGTGAGTTATGAAGATGACGAGGATTTTTGCATCTAGACCTCTTTTCTTTAGATTTACTATATTCATATCTTTTGGTTAAATTTCTCCTTCTTAATTTTGTATGCAAAATTATAATCAAATTTCAATTTATTATTTTCCAATGAACTACTCACAACTATGACATAGCATTCCAACTTTCTAATAGAGAAGACAGAAGTATCAAAACTCGTATTTCTTCATTAAATTCTATTCCAACAAAACTCAACTGGATTGTAACTATATTGAGTTCATTAAAATGTCAATAGCATCTTCTATCATCCGTAAATTAAATAATCATCTTATCAAATTAACTTTGTTTGAGGTCGATGGTTTTTCATACATATTATAAAGAATATCTTTAAGACCTCTTGTGATCTTTTCTTTTGTAATATTGAATGCAATATTGCACGATAACTCGAATGGCTTATTTGTTGAGAAGAGCTCAATCTTCATCTTTTATTGATACAACTTTTTCTAATACAAAAAATCTTCAATCTGCATCTTTAAAAAAAAAAGTTCGCACTACCGAATTTTTTAATTTTCATCTTTCTTTCTTACTTTCATTCATATATGATACCTCTAAATTGTTTATAATAATAACAACTATAATAGCAACTTGACTCTAATATCAATTTAGACTTCAATTTAAAAACATAATGATTAATTATTCAATTATTGATACTTCCAAATTAATAAATATAATTTGGCAAATGATCTAATTCGATGGCTATGATCTAATTCGATGGTTAGTTTAACTAATTCTATTTCAGTTTAAACTAAAAATAGAATTTAGAAAATTTTGAACCCTTGAACAGGTTCCGGTTGATTGAACCGCTAAGTCCTGTCCGGTTCGGACACAATCATATAAAAGATAAATAAGATGGGGGGTAATAGGCAAAGAAGATAGAACACAACTTAACTTATCTGTATAAGTGAAATTTCCATATTTTAATTTTCACAGTATTTTGTACTATTCAAATGGCACAATGAGAAACAAGTAACTAAAGATTCCACTTCAATTCACGTAAAAGGAGTGTAATTATGTTTACAGTATTAGGTTCTGCATTAAGGAGGAAGTGGTAAAACAGTAGTACGTACCTTTTCAGTATTGAATTCATCCGTAAAAATGTCACACTGCTTACTGCAGTGGTAAAAATACTTGAAGTTGGGCAAACCCCGTAGTTCCAATGATCTCACACAGGGACATGTAAGCTCTACATTTTTTGTGCTTGGATCTGTATTATCCTCTGCAACAATTGTCATCAATCCCTCACAGTCTTCCACAACTAATTCATCAAGATTAACAACATCTTTGGCAACTGATGCAGGAAACACACTTGAAAGGCATTTACATTGCTCAATATGTACTTCTTGTAGATGGTGCATGCTTAGAATTCCATGAGGATCTTCATTCCAAACATTCTCCAGATTTGACAGATTGGATAAAGTTAATTTCTTCAGGGAAAAAAGGAGGGTTGGTCCCATAGATGTGATTTCTGTGTCTTGTGCTGTGCATTTGACATCAAATATGGTTTTGACAGAATCAGAGTTTCGAACTTCCAATGTTTCCAAATTAGTTAAGAAAGGAAGTAAGTTGAATGGTAGGAGTATATCTGATGAAAAATGGCAACCATCCAATATCAAAGAATCTAAAAGCGGAAGCAGGAGTTTGGGATGGACCATGAGCCAAGACATATGCTGCAGGCAGACTCCAAAAACTCCGCCTGCAAAAGAAATTAGATTTTCAAAAAATTTTCTTTTTCCTCACATTCAACTTTTGTTTGAACCTTTAACTTTTGGGAATATTTACACCTAAAATATTTATAACAATAATATAAATTAAATGATATATATATATATATAACATTTTTAATTGTGTATCTTTTTAAAATAAAAAATAATAACTATTTTTTTATCTGTATGAAAAATAATAACTATTAATATATGTTATTGAATTATCATTAAAAATAATTAACAGATTACATTAAACCCTCATTATATATAATCACAGATTAAAAAAAATCATATTACACACATGGGTGACCATATATATATATATATAAAAGTGTCAAAAAAATAGTGATTCAACCAAAAAAGAATAATACTAATAAACCAGTCAAAGTTGATTTATTATTGAAGATCCATCAATTAAGTAAAAAAAGAAAATTATTCATAGATTGTAGTGATAGATAGGATATATGGAACGAAACTAATTTTGAATGGTCTTACATGCAAAGTTGTGAGAATTACATCTTCTTCTGACTCCTGGATACAGTATTTGAGGCCTGACAATTTTTCCAGCGTCAATGAGCTGAGACTACTATACACAACAAACTCTTGTGTTCTTCCTTCTCCATCTGCACCCATTTCTTCCTTCCAAAATATTTCTTCCAACTCCTCACAGTCTTTTATTTCAAGCTCTTCTAGTCTGGTAAGATCTTTGGCCACTGATCCTGGAAACACACTTTTAAGGCGTTCACAATCTTGAACATACATTCCCTGTAGCACTTGAAGGCCAATAATTCCCTCGGGATCCTTGTCCCATACGTGTTCTAGTTTTGGTAGATAGCATAAAGACAATTTTTTCAAACGGATTATTCCCGGAGCTTTTGTCTTCCTGATCTCATCACTGATATTAAATATGACTTGTGCTTCTCTGCAATTCCATACTTCTAACTCTTCCAAATTCTCAAAGCAAGAAAGTAAATGAGATGGAATTACATGCACTAGGGTATCACATCTGTATGCAGTCAAGGTTTTCAAATAACGAAAGCTGTTTTGATGCACTGAATGACTGCCATTCCATAGTTGCTCTATGATAAATTCAAAAGAAGGGTCAAGAGCCAGATCCTGACAGTATGTGAAATAGAACTGCAAAATGAGGCAAAAAGAAGGTGGTGTGAGTGATAGATTCAACAAAAGTATATTATTTATAAATCAAAGCATTCATATATTGTTTATAATTCACATTATCAATTTCACTTTAAATTATTTTAAATAAAAAAATTATAATTGATTTTAATTTTTTACTTTTAAATTAACAAGTTAATTTTTTGTTAAATATTTATATGTTCATAAAAAGGAGATAAATTCAAAACACTTTTTGAAGAAAAATAAAGATAAATGACTATAGCTGAATGAAATATAACTGAATCTGTTGTAATCCGCTCAGCGTAGGTTCTGTGCTCAATGCATATAGGTCAGCACTCAACGCAAGGCAATTTCGCTGAGCGCGTCCTAACCAACTTTGGTCAAATTTTCCTATTTAAGGAACGAGGTACGAGACTTTCAAATCATCACTTCTACACACGAAGCAAAGGAGAATCCTAGGATTTAAGGGTCTAGCTTGGGAAAGCAGCCGAATATTCCGGAAGCACAATTGTACCTAGGATTTTTTTCTTTGTAATCTTTCCTATGAAGCAACCCACCATGAGTGGTTAAGGTACTTCTTTGTATAGGGATTGGGTTTGAATTGTAACTTTTCATTACTCTTCTACATCTATATAATTCTTTGTTTTGATTAAGGTTTTGGTTGTGCACATTCATCTCCATCTTTTGAAAGTATATTTTTGTGGAAACATTATATCTTTTCTGACTATGATCCTAACCCCCAATTTGCCTAATTTTGGGAACGAAATTAGGTTGGGTTTTTCAAAATCCACTCTTCATTACAGAATTTCTATTGATCTTTTAAAAGAAATTGAAAAAGACTTTGGATATTTTTAGGATTTTCGATCAAAGGATTGACGAAAACTATATTATTATTTTGCTAATTAAAGCAAGGCATTGTATGCGATTACTTCTAAGTTTTAAAGAGATTACAAGAGAATCTGATTCCTATATATTTTTATTATTGTAATTTATTTTAATTTATCGTATTTATTCTCAATTTACATTTTCTACATCTACTCTTTGAATTCCGATAATATATAAAATCCTTGCAGTTCTAAATCCCTGTATTCGATATCCTTTATTCGGTACATTTGCCGAGAAGTTTTAATTGAAAACTCAACCTTCTTCTTCTCTCATATATAAATATAAAGATTTGATTAAGGAAGAAATTGTATTAAAGAAATAAAAAAGAGAGTACCTTATCATTGAAAGATTTTTGTATGGTAGCATTCAAGTTACCTTCCCACTGCCATTTTGTTTTTTCTTCTCCTTCAACACTAAATATATTTTTTAACTTTGGTGCTTCTAAGGGACCCTCGCTGAATGTTTTCATCTTCACGCATTCTCTTACAATCAATATTTCCAATGATGGGAATTCAAATTCACAGTTCTTGTAAATGCAAAAACTTTGGAGGTTCTTTAGCCCCACAAGTTCTATAGTAGTCAATTTGCTAAATACAATTTTTTCTTCGCTTCCTCCATCATTGGTTACTATTTGCTCTACATTTTCACAATGGATTACCTTCATGGTCTTAAGTTGAAGCATGGTTTTGGCCGTGGAGGATGCCATTAAATTCCTTAGTCCACTACATTCCTTCAGTTCCAAATATGTCAAGTAAGTCAATGATACCGATGGAGGAGCTATATTGCTGACTTCGTTGCAGTATAGTAAGCTCAAAAGCTCTAATCTCTGTAGAACTGGAACTTGTAATCCTAGATCCTTCATCGATGAGTCGTACAAAAACAATTCCTTCAGTTGTAATACAGTTCCAGATCTTTCTTGTCGCGCAATGTTTGCTATTGGCACTAATCCTTCAGGCAGAGCAGAGAAATACAAGCTTAACTTTTCTAAATTTGGCATTCTCTTCAGAAACTGGTAGAGAAGATCCACACTTTCAACTGAAATCATACTAAGCTCTTTTAAACGGTGCATTTGGTACTTAAAAGTAGGGCTCGATAACCAATTCTTTGCTTCGTTGAAATTAATTTTCAGATACTCCAAGTTGGGGAATACCTACAGAGAAAAAACAAATAGAAAGATAAATCACTAATTAAAATAGAAAGATCGTGTTTTTAAGAATTTCATTTAATTATTGTAATCTTATGGATGTACTAATGTTAAAATTTTAAAAGAAAAAAAAGTGAGTTTAGAAATCCCAAAGATTAACAGTCCTAAAGTATTAGTTAACCTCGTTTTAATGTTAGCAGTTTTCTTTATAAAGAGTTTGTTACTTGAAACATTTTTTTATAACCATTCAGAATTTCAACTTATATTAATAACTAATGTTGGAGAGTCAAATCACTTATATTTTATAGGAAACACTTTTGTAAATATATGGATTTGACCATAAAACCTATACCAGAAGTTACTTGTCTTGTCATTAATTTTAGCCATTGAACTTTTATGTATATATCATGAAAAAACTTAATTTTTTTTTATTGTCATTGTTAGTAAACTTTGTTACTCCTCCATGTTGGACATTCCCGCAAAGATATTGTATTATCTCTTTCTTAGCTATGATTTCCTTACGTCAAACTTTCTTTTGCTCACTCTTAAGTGCACTTTGGTTATCTATATCTTTTACTTTTTCTTAACCAAATAATTTTTATTTTTATTTTAATTCTCACATATTTCTATCTTTTATTATTATTTTTATTATTTATTATTTATTTATTTATTATTATATATTATTATTTTTACTTAGTTTGATTCTCTGTATAGTTCTGTATCAAACATGTCATAAACAATTGACTAAACATTTTTTTTTTCTTGAAGTTTGACAGAGATGGAATATTGCTAACCTTTTCAGCCGAGAAAAAAAAGTCTTTCTTCATTTGTTGTTTTACTCTTTTGTATAGGAAAACTATCGTCCAAGGTTAACTCCTTCAACTTTGGGCACTTTATAAGATGTCTTCCCATATAGAAATGCTTGATGTTTGATAATCCATATAATGCCACATAGCTTAGTTCAGGAAAAACTAACAAATCGTTATTAGTTTCTGATGTATCTTCACTTGCAACAATTTCCACCATTTTTTCACAATACAATGCTGACATACTTTCAAGCTTTGGAATATCTTTTATCACAGACGCTGGAAACAAATTTCTCAGTTCATCACAATAACTTACATTTATATTCCACAGTTTTTTGAAGTTAAGAATTCCATCTGGATCTGCGCTCCATAATTGCTTCAACTTTGGTAGGTTTTCTAGAACAATAAGTTGCAAATTTGTGTCGATCCCACTAGATGAATATTTTTCTTTAGAGTCTTTGATTTCAAAAATCACTTCCACCGATTTGCAATAAGAAACTTTCAAGTGGTCCAAACTTTCAAACCATCCTTCCATGTGACTTGGAAAAATCTTGTCTAATTTATTACATTTTTCAATGTGCACAGAAATGAGACTAGAAAAGGAATCGACGTTGACTTTCGTTTGCCACATATCTGTTAACCTCCTCATCTTGCTAATGTGGATTTCCTCCAATTTAGGAAAGATGCAGACCTGCATTTTGATCAAAATAAACAATTATTACATATAGAAACTAAAGGAAAACACACAAGATAGAGTACGATCAATAACTATAAACATAACATTAAGTCAATTACAAACATTTACTTATTTATACTAATACATACCTTGTCTGCATTACTTCCTCCAGTCTCAAAAATCTTCTCCATATTTGGACACTCACTTATGGTGAGACTTTCCAGCTTCTTCAAACTATTAGCCATAGACAATGAACATAAATATGTCAATTTATTACAATCTTTCACAACTAATTTTATCAAGTTTTGAAAGTTGCAACTTGATGAATGTTGATCACTCCATATCTTATGGATGTTGAGTAACGATAAATTCAAGTTCTCCAAATTTGGAATTTCAACCTGCAAACACATACATAGTTAATATGTTTACACCAATTAATTCTTTTGTAAGATAATAGGAAAGGTATGTAATATCATACCAGATCACCGAAGAGAGAAGACACATTGTCCCTTTGCTCATATTTAGCACTAGGTTTTGAAGCCCCCACTTCGGTATAAAAACTTGTAAATGAGGGTAACAAATGAAATGTCAAAGTGTTCAACATAAGAAATTCAACCTTATCATAATCCATTGGTATTTGAAAGATCTCCTTTAAAGATTTACATTCAGAAATCTCAATTATTTTCAGACTAGCAAGAAATTTATCCATGTGATTACATTCAGAAATCTCACATGTTTCTTCACTAGTAGGAAAATTATCCATGTAAAAGGAGTAGAGATTCTCCAATAGGTAACACATCTGGATCTTGATGATTTTTAATTTGGCAAATGATGCAGCTGTAACAGGACTGTAACATATCATCTTTAATTCCCTCAGATTGTAGAGGTATAGTGATTCCAAATTGGGAAAAACATTCACACAATTAGACAATTCTGTCAAATTGACATATTTGATGTCATTGTTATTTATGATAGATAAGTGTTTTAGATCTGGAAATCCCTCTGTATTCAAATCTTGAACAACATTTTGAACACCAGCTACCTTTCCCAACAACAAATTCTGCACTGTTTTAAACAACAATTTTATGCCTTCTTGGGAATGAATCTCAATGTCATCCTTCAGTTGCAATGCCAAAACTCTATCTGCTTCATACTTATTGGGCATCCTAAAGTCTCCAACAGAAAACATTTTCATGTCTCCAATCACAATCTTGTAATCATTTAACTTGTTAAAGAACAAGCCATTAGGAAAAAATGATACACATGGGATGCTTAAGTCCACCGCTTTCAACTTATCTAAATTCTTTAGCTCACAAAGAAATGAATTTTGACCTTTAATTGTGTCTCCTTCCACCAACATGTTGATCAAACTTTTTCTTATATATAACTCTTCCAAACATATCAAACTAGATATAAGTTTTGGTGGAACATTATTCACTATGAAGCAATCAGTGATGTCTAGCAATTGTAACTTATCCAAGCACCTTAACTCAGTTGGCAAATTTTGAATTTGAGATCCAGAAAAGCTAAGAATTCTTAATTTCTGCAGCACTCCTATTATGCATAAGTTGCAACTTAGAATGCATTTCTCCAAACAAAGCATTCTGAGATTTGATAAGTATTTAATTGAAGATGGTAAACTAGATAAATGAAAACCAATCAATATTAAAACTTTCAGATTTTTCATTCCTTTAAAAAAATCATTGGGTACTTTTAAAGATGGATCACCATTATCTATTTGGAAAAATGAAAGTTGAGAAAAATTTCTAACTTTAGGAAACCCATCAATGATATCACTGTTGCATATAGAAATAGAAGTGCACTTCTCCGGTTTTGGCCATTCATCTAGTTTGCCATTTCTTAAAGTAAAAGCATGGTGATCCTTGTGTGCTATAGATAAAGCAGCATGGCGAACCATATTAGGCATACTTAAATGAATATTAGAACTTTCGTCCAACACAAAACTCAACTCTTTTAACTTTTCAATTGATCTATGTATTCTTTTTTGAGTTTCACTGAGCGAGTAGACTCCTTTAAATATACCTAATCCAAAACAATATTTCACCAAATCCTTAATTAAGGGTCGATGACCCATTTGAGCAAGAAGCAAGAAAATGAACTTGTCATCATTTTCTAGACGGTCATATCTCTTCTTAATAGAAATATCCACCATGTCTTGTTTGTTTGTTATGTTCGTCTATTGTACCTTCCAATTCTGACTTGCACTTGTCTTTTGCAAATGTAACTATTTCCATGGGTAATAACCCACAATGTTTCTTAATATCTTCTATAGACATGGAAACTTTATTATCCACCACATTTTGAAACAATGTCAAAGCATCATTGTCATCTAATTGCTCTAAATGGAAAATTGAATTATCACTAGGAAATACCTCTTTATCCTGTGAAGATAGAATAATTTTGCATCTCTCGTAATCACCAAAAAAGTTGTCGACGGGAGGCTGATTTTTGAGTGCACCATGTTTGTCGACAGGACGCTGATTTTTGAGTGCACCATGTCTGTTGACGGGACGCTGATTTTCGAGTGTACCATGTTTGTCGACGGGACCCTGATTTTTTATGGGAGCCTGTTTGTTTGACATTATGCTTAACTCATTCTTCTTTTTTAAATCATAATCCTTATCAACGGGAATCCCTAACTTATTCAAGTCTAATCCTGGCCAAATGTCATCCAAGATTATAAGGATGGTATCCTTTGCTTTCTTTAGCGACCTCTGAAGACGATCAGCTCTTACATTTTCACTTTCCCCTTCCAGTGTCATTCCTAACACGTGCGCAATTTCTTCTTGGATATTTTTCGTATTGGGATTGACTGTTACTTCTACTCTAGCGACCTTATAAAACAACTCCTCTCGAGCTCTCTTTCCAATTTCTTTTGTTAAAAAGCTCTTACCCGCCCCACCTGGTCCATGGAGTCCAATAAATTTCACAAAAGGATCTTCAAGTTCTTCCATTATCTTTTTCATTAGGGGTTTTCTACTACCAAACTCCACGTAGCCAGGATTAAACAAAGCGATTTCATTAGATGTTACATTCTCCGGATAGGAAACTTCATCAGACTTGGGGCACTTATCTATCAGCTTCACAGCCTCCATTCCCGTTTTCTTTGCTAGTCTGCCCAGTCTGTACCTAAAGTGGGGAAGTAAACAATAGACAACCCCAGACTTCTTGTGGTCTTCATTGTTCCACTTTTCCTTTAATTTAGTCTCAAATTCATCCACTTTCTGAAGCCATTCTGTAACCTTAGGTTCAACATTATGACCGTTTCTTCTAGCTTGATCACGCTGACGAGATAACCTATCTTTTGCATTTGCAAGATCCTTAACACTAATGTCTAGCTCGTCAACATTTTGCTGGTAATGGAAAATGTAACTCGCGTGCTTCTTAATACCCTGATTCCACAGAGGACCAACCACTTGCTCCACTATTACGGACAACACAGTCTCCATACTTCGAACTTGTTTTCTTGTACCCTGTACGACTACATCTCTTTCCCAACTAAGCATAGAGTGGAAAAAGATTAGTCAAGAACTAATAAAGAAAAGTAAATGATATTTTATCAAATAAAAATCACACCTACGTTTACTAACATTCAAGCAACCATACTAAGACTATTGTTATTATTTGCTTTAAAGAAATACATTTGACCCTCTTTTTTAAAAAAAATTAATAGTTTAACAGTTATCATTGCAACCTTCCAAGAAAATCGTATTACATAATACGATACGATTTAGTAGCCAGATATGCGAATCATGATGCATGTCGTTTTCTGGTTTAAATCATTAAGTGTCTCGCACGAATTGCTTAAGCATAGCATGAATCATGATCACTAAGTGAATCCCATAATTCTAGCACGAGGATCATGCTATTGCGTTGTAGGTTTCAACGGAAACACAATCACAATGTCAATGATGCTGTAAAATACGTGACAAGGGCAACCACAGCTGCCTTATCCATTGCAGGTTTGTGTTGATCATATCGGGATAAGGATAAACGGTGGAGTTTATGGTTTACCATTCAAGAAGCAAGAAAATAAAAGAATATTGGGTCAGGTAATGGGTTTCGAATCTTTGTTGTTCAAATCAAACCATATAAAAATTCTCTATTTCTCGTGATTAAATGCTTTTTCTTTTAAAATATTTTTAAAAAACTAGTTCTAAAATGAACTTTTCAAACTATATGTGATATTTTGTTAAAAGTAAATAAATTATAATTTATCTCATCATATTTTGATATTTTATCCTTATTAGGATGTAAAAAAAATTAAAATATTTCAATTTAATTCATAATTATTATTTTAAATCTATTTTAGAAGATTCTTTTCTTCAAATTCATATTTTTAAATTTAAATATAATCAAATTAATTAAATATAGATGGATAAATTTTTTTATTTTAAAATGTATAAAATCAATCCTATACCATATATAATTTGATTAAGATATATATATTTTTATTTTGAAAGAAATATTTTATATTCACGAAATATTTTTTTAGTTTGAACCTTCATCACAATGTCATAGGATTAAGTTTGGTAAGGATACCATTAACTCGATTTTGACTAATTTGATTTTGACTAGGACATTGTCAACACGAATTAGATTGAGACACTCCCTCCTCAATTTTAGTTGAAGAATTTTTGGTTTAATTTAGAATGGGATGTCATTGTCTCGACCTAAATTATGTCTTTCCCTATTATGTATGGATTGAAACATTGTTGATTCGACTTCATTTAAGGCATCATCAATTGATCTAAGTAGGGATGTCATTAGTTCAGTCTTGATTGAGGTGTCTTTAATTAGGTTGGATTAGAATGTAATCAAATTAAGCATGATTTTAGACATTACCAAGAGATTATCAATTTAACCTTAACTAACATGTTATCGACTTTGCTTGGTTGACATGTCATCAATCTGATTGTGGTTGAGACACCAATAGTTTAACCATAATATAAGTATCATCAGTTAGAATCAATCGAGACTCATTGATTTGGTCTCAATCATGATGTTGTTAACTTAATCTTATTCAAAATATCATTAGTTCAACTTCTATTAAGACACTTTGGGTTAACTTTCTTAATCTTAACCCAAACATTGTCAAATCATACTTAAATGATACTAGAACCTATTTTATCCAAATTAAATTGATATGAATTTAAATCCAAAATTCAACTAGTTTGAAAAATTTTATCTAATTAAACAGCATGCATTTTAAATCCTCAATCTAATTTATTTGGATTTGAATTAAATTTTTAAAAATTTAATTCACATTGTTCCTAACACTAATACATATTGTCAATAAGGAGATTTGATATAGTTAAAAAAAATTAGAATGGTTATAAATTTAACAAACTAAAATTTTGTGATGTGTGAAATTTAGGACAAAAGTATTATTTAGAAAAAGTATATTTTCTAGTATGTCTTATAGTATGTTCATTCAAAATTTCTTTTTTTTTTAGAGATAAATGGTGATGATATGTGGAAGAGGTTTGTATTCTCGTCCTAATTAATTATTTTCTTAGAATAATGTAATTTTATATCTTAAAAAAAGTAAGTTTGGATATTTTAAAGATTAAAAAATAGCACACTCTATTAGAAAAAAATTAAAGTATTAAAGAAAAATAATACCACTACAAAAATAAATTTTATTACCTATAGAATATTTTTTACAGAATTTTTTGTGTGAAAAAAAATTAATTACCTATTAAATATTTTCCACAGATTTATTTTTATGGAAATTTTTCATTATAGAAATTTTTTTACAAATTTGTTTATGACAAAATTTTCCATAGATTTGTTTGTGAAAAATTTTCCATAAATTTGTTTGTGAGAAATTTCTCATGAATTTTTTGTGGAAAATTTTCTACTAGCTTTTTACCTACAAATTATGGAAAATTTCCCACCACCACAAATTTGTAGGTAAAAAGCTAGTATGAAATTTCCCACAAAAAGTTCATGAGAAATTTCCCACAAACAAATTCATGAAATTTTTTTTCATAAACAAATTTATAAAAAATTCCCATAAAAATGAATCTGTGGGAAATATTCAATAAGTAATTAATTTTTTTTCACAAAAATAATTCCGTGAAAAATATTCCATGGATAATAAAATTTATTTTTATAATGAAATCTATATCTCTAAAATACATACATGCCAATAATATTTAATATTATTTTATTTAAATATGTATTTTTTATGACCTAAATTTTATTGAAAAATGTTAAATATATTTTTTTAAAAACATTAGGCAGATATTTTGAAAAATTTATACATTAGACAAATATTTGTAATAAGTTAATATAGTGGAACTCGATAATTAGCCATTAACCAAACGTAGTCTCAGATGTGCGTAGATGAAGCAAATACAAATTCTCTAGCTCTTGTGTTTATAAGCTTTTCCTTTCAAAAACATTTTTCATAAACTAGTTTCAAAATGAACCTTTCGAATATATATGGATAGAACTATGTAGCTCTTGATACCGGGATAGCAAGATAAGGAAAGAGAAAAGACAAGGATGAAAGGAAGAAGTAAATGGTATATTAAAAATGTTATTTGAAAAGAAAATATAAAGTTATGCAAGAAAGAAATGTACATAAAAAAAAGGAAACTAGCGGTATTACCAGAGAGTGGATAAGTAGTTAATTTATAAAATTGACTTCAATATCTGATTTAGCAATTATATTCTATTTCTTATTTCTTATTTGTTCATGAGATGAAATTATCTCTAACAAAAATACAATATCTTTAAGTAGATTATTTATTTGATGACAACTTTACTCAATCTACTTTTAAGTAATAAACAATTTTTAAATTATCTATGTCTCGTATAAGAGTCTACAATCTAATACATTCTTAATATAATGGAGAATGCGCATGAGGGTATTTCAATGATTATCATAAGGAGTATTGAGGAAGGAATTATCTTACAACACCAACTGCAAATACAATATCGGGCCTAATTTACGAGATAATTAAGCCTG
This sequence comes from Macrotyloma uniflorum, assembly GCA_016859785.1. Classification (NCBI taxonomy): domain Eukaryota; kingdom Viridiplantae; phylum Streptophyta; class Magnoliopsida; order Fabales; family Fabaceae; genus Macrotyloma; species Macrotyloma uniflorum. Next base: position 52,016 of record BDMB01000094.1, on the reverse strand, counting down.
TCAAATTTTCTATTAGTAAATGACGCAATTACAAATCTTGATCTATTATTATCATCTCTTGATCCTAACGACCTTCCCATCACATCTCTTAATCAATATCTTTCCATTACCTTAAGAAAATGTATTCGTACTTGTAATTCTAATTTTAAATATGCTTGTACTCTTTATTGTCATTGGTTATCTCCCTTTTATTTTTCTTTTATATCATCTTTGGATTTTGTATCTATTCTTAAGTCTACACGTGAAGCTATGGCCGATCGACATCGGCAACAGGTGATGTTAGATAAGATGACTATTTTACAAATTAGTGACACATGAGAATTGATCAAACTACCTCCATAGAAGACTACTATGGGTTATCATTGGTGTATATAATGAAGATTGGATCAGATGATACTATTGATCGGTTCAAAGTTCGTTTGATAGTTAAGAGATATATTTAGATATTTAGTCTTGATTATGAGGACACCTTCACTCCTATGGTTAAGATTAATTTTTCCCTATTATTAGTTGCTATTAGTTATTAATAACTTTAACAATTGAATATTAAAAATATATTCTTACAAGGTGAGTTGTAAGAAGTTTATATGAATTAACCTTTAGGATTTATTGTTTCTAGAAATCTCATTTTGTTTATTGCCTATGACATTTCCTTTATGACTTAAAATAATCATCCTCCTACTTGATTTGATTGCTTCAACTTAATTTTCATTCAATTTGGTATGACTTATTGTGAAGCTGACCACTCAATTTTATTCCTTGTTTCTTCGTCTAGCTTATATATTTATTTAATAATATATATTAATATTATTGTTATTATTATCTAGCTTATGTATTTATTTAATAATATATATTAATATTATTGTTATTATTAGTAATGATTTTAAGAATATTAAACAACTAAATTTTCATACTCAAAATCAATTTCAAACAAACGATTTTAATTCATTAAAATATTTTCTAAATATTTAAATTATTCCGGATATTATTATTTTTTAATAAAAATATATTTTAAATATATTTATAAAGATTAAGACGTTTCACGGTCAATGACACTCTTATAAATTATAAATTTAAGGAAATTAATAATAATTTCAAGATTTAATTTTGAATTTTAAATTTGAGATAAAATATATTAGTTTTCTTGTGATAAAATATATGATTATAAATTATTAATTTTGATGTTAATGAAAAAGAGTATCTGTATGAAAGTATGTTATTGAAACTTGGTGTGTTACTAAGAAGTAGGCGTAATTTCTATTTGTCACGTTTTAAAGTTTTTGAAAATTTGATTTTCAAATGGTAAAATTAAATAAAAGTTTTTTTAAAATAGTTTTAAAACATATTCAACCTTCCTTCTTATATTTTTGTACAAACATTTTGTCACTTTAAGAATTGTTATTAGAATAAATATAGGAAAAGATTAAATAAATGATAAATCGTTCGTATCTCAAAGGTTATTTAAAATTTTTTTATTTAGCTATTTAGGAAACATCATTTTAAACCAATAAATATACCATCTTGTCAGAAGTATATTGTGATTAGTGATTTAGTTTTATAGATAGATTTTAGAAGACTATTTTGAATTTATGTATTTTTCATTATTTTATATTTAACTTGGATAAATTTAAGATTAAGATATTTTTGTTTTAATCTCTCAACATTTTTTTTCATGTTTATAATACTTGATTATGCATAGTATATTAGTACACACTAAAATATATATATTTTTTCTTTCTAGTTTAAAAGTTTGCTGTTAAATTTTTAATTAAAAGCATTTTGTAAGATTGTATTTGAATATAAAAAGAAATGAGTTTTATCATAATCTAAAATTAACTAGCATGAACAAATATATATATATATATATATATATAATATTAATATAAAATACAATTTTTTTAATTATTATACATATTTTATTATAAAGTTAAAATAAAAACGATAAATGAATTTTATTTTATTTATATATATATATATAACATTTGATAAAAAAAAATATTCTATTTTAAGGATGTATGATTTATGATATTTAAAATTATTAATTTTTTTTATAATAATTAATAATTATTAGAAATAATACAATACATTGTTTTAGATGAATAAGATTTTACAATTAAGAATAAACCTATATAATACCTTAAAATAATGACTTAATATTTTTAGATATATTCAAATAGAAACATTTTATTTTTTATCATATTTATTGAATTATATTAAAAATTTTAAAGATATATTAATTATGAATTTTACTTGGAAAAATAATTATTTTATTGGCAGAAGAGCAATTCAAGAATTGTAAGTCATATTTAGAAAATTTTATTAAAATCCAAATAAAATTGATAAATGAAGTTGGATCCATGAAAAAATTTTGCGATTTTTCTCTCAAATTTACTTGTTGATAAATTTCTCGTATAATCCTTATCAAAACCAAATTTGGTTTTAAAATTTTCGATTTAACACTTATATGATGGTTGAAAAGAAAAGTTAATTTAAAAAGTAAAGACTTAGTGTTAAATGCAAATAAGTTAAAATGTGTAATTTGTAATAAAGTAGAAGAAATTATAAATCATCCTTTTTCACTTGTAAGTATTATTACTATATTTAATATCTTTATCATGATTAATTTGACTTTGGAGTAACTTTACCAAGAATAACTTCATATAATACTTGGGTTTGTAAAACAATTACAAAAATCAAGACTCAAGATTAGTGTGTGGATCTCTATCATTTATCGTTTGTGCTCATACAAAAAAAAATGATAAAAATAAAATATTTATACTATTTTTCTTTTCATTATGTTTTTATGCTTTTTAATCTTTGAAACTTACCTAGGGTTTTCTATTTGTAAAAACATCAATTATAAAGTAGTATTTTCCATGCTTGTAAAAAAAATTAAAAATATTTAAAAATATAATTTAATTTCTTATTATGTTAATCTAATAGAGAAATTCAATTAAAATATCGGTCAACGAAAATGTTTAACATAATATTAATTTGACTTTTTTAAGAAAATAAAAATTAACCTAAGGTATTGGCTATTTGTATTTTATTCAAGATTTAACTTAATTTATTTTAACCATATTGTAAATATCAAAATATCAAAAGACAAATAAATATGTTATTTTTTAGTTTAGTATAATATTATTTTATGTTAAGTTGATAGTTATTATTTAAAAAATATATAATTAAATAATTTAATTATGTATATAATATTATTATTAGGTGTATAATATTTTTAATAGATTTATAAATAAAAAATAATAAAAATAATGTTTGTGATGATGTGAAATTTGTAGGTAAAAAGTTAGTAGGAAATTTCTTATAAAAAATTCATGAAAAATTTCCCACAAACAAATTTATGAAAATTTTTTTCATTAATAAATTTATAAAAAATTTCCCACAGATAAATTTTTAAAAGATTTCTATAAAATTAAATATGTAAGAAATATTTAATAAGTAACTAATTTTTTTTTCTAATGAAAAATATTTCATACGTAATAATTTTTTTTAGTGTTATATATACATTTATAAAGATGAATAACAAATAATCATGTTATTTATATGTGATTATTTTACTTATTATTTAATTATTATTTTATTAATATTATTCGATCATGGTTCATGTTAGAATCATGGAATCATTTAATTTTTAAAGCAATTAAAAATAATGAGATTTAGATAAATTTTCAACTTATTATTATATATTATATATTATGTTTGATATTATACTTTAAATTAAATGTTATTACAATTTTGAAATATGAAATGATAAAGTGATTCAATTATTTAACATAGAGAAAATAAATTATTGATTTCACACCAGTCAATATCACTTTTATTCAATCTTCAGTAGCCGAAACCACTTATACTGTATCTTCAGGAACTAAATTTTACACTAACAGACACTAATCCAGCTATGATTATGCAAAACAATTGTCTTTTCTTCAGGACATCATCGATTAATCCAGCTATGATTATGCAAAACAATTGTCTTTTCTTCAGGACATCATCGATTGCAGTTATTTTCTCAGTGTAAACACGTTTATACTTTTTTTTTTCTCTTCTTATCTCTTATAAAGGAATATATTTTTGTAAAATTTGATTAGTTTTACAAATATAATTCTAACTAATTAATGTTGAGTTAACAATTAAAACAATACATAATTCGATAAGAAAACATTAGATATAATAAACTAAATGGTTTACGAAAGTAGAAAAGAAGAATGAAAAAATTCGATAAGAAAACATTAGATATAATAAACTAAATGGTTTACGAAAGTAGAAAAGAAGAATGAAAAAGCTTGAAATGAGGTATATATCTCTACTTATTAATTCAAAGATAGAAAACATTATATATAATAAACTAAATGGTTTACGAGTAGCATTTCAGCAATGGATCAATTCAAAGAATCTAAAGTAACAGGTAATTAAGGATATTATTAAGGATCTTACCTTGAGTCTGAGACAAACTAAGAATGAGGAAAGCTTTTATTCAGCACCATCCACCACTCCCTTTCTGAGTATTCCCCTCCTTTAGAAACTGCTGCTGTGTAAAACTTCAAATTGAATAAAATTGTGGCATAAGTTATAGTATTATTTGTTGAGTTCAAGGTGAGTTGGAATCCCACATTGGGTAGAAATGAGAATATTGAATAGTATATAAAGGAGAAAGACACACAAATCCATAGCTTTAATGTTTTGGGTAAGAGGTGGAGTCGTATTAACTTATCTAGTTGTGGTTTATTCCCATTTGGTTAAAATCTCTTCGGTGTTACCCCCTCTTTGGATACCTAATAGTGGGTGGAGTCGTATTCACTTATATAATTGTGATATATTTCTCCCTTTACCCCCTTTTTGGATACCTAACATTATTTGTACTAGTATGAAGAAAACCAACACCGAGTAACACTGAGAACATGAGAAAGAAATTCTAGTATGATGTAAGTTCTGGTGACGGAGCTTCAAATTGGAAGCGCAAGAGTTTGAGCTTAGAGATAAATTAAGCATGGTTATACTTCATGTCTAATATGTTTCTTTTAGAATTAAAAGTGAAGAAGATGAGTAACACAGTGAGAAACCTCAACTTCAGAAGGGAAGAATCAAGTTTTGATGAGTGTTTACCTGACCACTATGAGAGCAGCAAAAGCAGCCAGAGACTCTGAAGAAAGCTTCAACGAGGTCTGTGAAAAGGGAAGAAGAAAACCAACATTCGCACAGTGAAATTTGAAATTTGTGTAACGAAAACTGTGACAAAGGATTCTCAATAATCCATTTCTCGCGTGTCAAAATATACCAAATAAAGGCATCTTATATTTCATTAATTATTTCCCACTTTCGGGTTCCCATGCTAAGGTCAGGTCCCTAACAACCATCAAGTAATCTTTATTGGTTTTATAAATTATTAAATGTTCTCATACAACTGTAAAGTTAAAAAATGAAACATGATGCAGCTGAAATAACGACTTTTGGCTTAGAATAAAAACATGTTACCTTAATTTTAACATTTGTTAGATCTTCCTCCATGTTCTATTCATTTTATTTTATTATTTACATGACTGGTTTTTGAAGACGTTTTAAAATATTGTTACATGAGGCCACCTTCCACCCACTCTTTAATCTAATTTATTCTAAGATGGTGTTAGTACATCATTCATTAACTTTTTCTTTTTTCAAGTATAAGTAAAGTACAATCCAACATTCCAAATATTATAAATAATAGAAAAGTAAAGCAATAAACAATGATCAAATCTCAGAATAAAACCCATGACAAAGAATAATAAATATACTAACTCAAAGCTGTTTTATTCTACAATGAAATACTTCTTTTTAAGATCATCATACTCAGATTTGAATCTTGAGTTCGTGAATAATTGATATTATCCAAATTTATCCATGTACAATGATTGACAAGTTTAAAATATGTTATATATCTATCACTTAATTATTAATTTTATTTTAATTAAAATAATAATAACTTATTAAAAAGAAAAAAAATTATATTTATTTTTTTAGGAATAGTTATAAAAAAGAAAAATATTAAAAAATATAAAAAATATTTGATAATACAATATATTTTTCCATTTTCTATTTATTTTAAGATTTAAAATGAAAATTTAATTTAATTTTTAACTATAAAAAATAAAAATTTAAGAACGAAAAAAATATATATAGAAATGATTTTTATGATAATTTTAGAGAGAAAAATAATATAAAGGAGTGAGTGATAGATTTAGAGTAATTATGATATGGATTCCATAATTTATTTTTTAGTGCTATCTTCTATCCTTGGTTTTTCAGTGTATAATTACGTAATCATAATGGAAAAGAAAAAATTAAGAGGGGAAGTAGAGCGAAAACTTTACCCACTCTACTACCATATTAAGAATTCAACATGTAAGAGATTAACGCTGGCTCATCAGTAATGCAACTTTCTCGTACATGAAAACACAGACGATTCAGCTATAGTAACATAAAACGTAAATCAAAGATGAATACAGGGATTCAAAAGCATGCTAAAACGTAAAATAATTTCATTGAATTTATCTCAATGGTACAAGCATGTATATATCCATGATAATGAGAAGAAGAAACTAAACGTTAACTAACTAAATTGTTATAACATAATTAACATAAATAAGTAAGAAAGCTCTAACGATCCCATAATGGTAGTTTATAATATCTTAATATTTAGGATTATTAATTTTATTTCATTTTTAAAATAACATCTCATGAGATTAAATAAAATTTTCACATATTCATAGATTATGATACTAAGGTTCTATTACATAGTCCTAGTCTTATTGTCTTCCTACTAAGGAACTCTCTCCTGACCTGACCTCTACCTGGGCAAACTACACGATTATAGTAGTCAAACAAAAATAACAAAAACAAGTAGGGTAAGCTAGTGATACAAAAGAGCATCACATGATATATACTACAATCACATTTAAGTGTAAAGGTCTACTTAAGACTTTACACATAATCAAATTCACACATCACAATCAAGACCGACGCTTTCCGGAAGACCGTATGAATCTCAAGCATCTAAGGCTAGTACGTGATGTTTCAAACATAGGACCTTGGGTCTTATCATGACTGACTAATTGAGTTTGTTTTACTTCAATACCATCATCTCACTACTTATAGTCAACACTACATCAGGGTAGCCCATCTAGCTTCCTCCTCTGAATAACTAATGGGACTTCCATCGACCTCTCATCACATGTGGTCTATATGACCTTGATCCACATTGAGGTTTGGATACATTATTTCATATCCCTTAGATCCATACACACTAATCTACCATATGCTACATTTCATTCATACTCATCATAATTCTCTCTTTTTCTAACATACACGACCCCATGTCGTTACATCACATCATACATACTTTTCCGAAGAATTACATACACATGTATATATCAATTTCCATAATTTCAAGTCAAATAAGACAAAATAAGCATGAAAAATTCGCTCAGTGCAAGAAAAATTCGCTCAGCTAATTTTTTGTCCCCTTGCACTAAGCGTATCATTGCTTAGTGTCGGACCCTCCGGTTAGCGCTTTTTAACCCGAGAACACCCTAACTCCTTAGGAGTAATTCCGTTGAGCGCACAAGTCCCGCACTCAAAAAAGGGTTATGCAGAATGATTATTTAGGTTCAGTTGATTCAACTCTTCAACTGGTACTTTTTAAAAGTTCCAAATTGATTAAAACATGGTCTCATCTTAAAATGGCTGAATCAATTGAGCCAAGATAACTTTTTCCACACAACCTAAATTCAATTCGTTCAATATAACATCAAATGAAACAAAATAATATTTCAATCCAAATCAGACTCGTCACAGCTTCCAAACAACATATAAATTTTCATTCCAAACTTACAAGTACACATTGCATTACTAAAATGTCTAACAACTCAATTCCAAATTCAATTCACCAACAACAACACAATCACACTCAAAATATAACAATATTAAGCTATGAACATTTTAAATTTCCAACAGTTCAACTACCACATGCCTTAAACCACAAAATCCCCAATTCCCATCCCAAAAGGCGTAAATTTAGATATAGACCCATAATTCATTCTCAATCCAATTCTCCAAAACTCTAAAGAACTTAAACTAGTACTAGCTTCCCTTACCTATGAGTGAGTCCCAAATAGCTAGCGGCCTCCACCAAGGATAAAATTTCCAAATGCTCCAAGAATTCCTAAAGATCAAATCAATCACATTACTAGGAGCCCACACTAACATAGAACCATCTAAACCCAAAAATGGACACATTCACGGATTTAAGAAGCCCTAATTTCAACAAACCCTAGGAGAAAATGGAGCGTTCAGAACTTATCCAAAATGAGATTCCAATTGATCTAAAAGAGTCTACTCCTCGAGAACTTCATAATGATGTGCTCGAATATTGAAAGAGATGAAAGGTGAGAGAGAAAGATTAGAAAGAATGTAGAGAGTTTAAAAAAAATATTTTCTAAAAAGATAGTAACCTTTGAAATAGTGAAGATTGAAAGGTTAAACTTTTATATTTATAACTTTTTTTAAAACTTTATCAAACATTTTCACCCTTCACTACTTAGGTCATTACCTTACTAGAATTAACTCATATTAGTCGTTACAAAAACTGATATGGCAACAAAATGAAATTTTAAAATGTTTTTATTCAAAATTATAAAAAAACACATTAAAATTATGTAATGTTAATCATCTAATAAAAATATAAATTCGGTAATATTTTCTTATTTTAATATTTACTCGTCTTTGACAAAAAGTATGAATAAATTCCATATTAATACATCATCTTAGTGTGAAAATTGAGGTTGATCGGAGCAGTGTTGACTTAATATATATATATATATATATATATCTTCAAAATAGTATATATCTTAATTATAACTATTTTTTAATATTATTTTTTTATGTATACTTTATAATATGAATTTTATTAAAAATATTAAATATATATTTAGAAGGGTATCATTTAAATATCTATCAATATTTTAAAAATAATTTTTTTTTTTATGTTTACTGTCTTATATAGATAAGAAAGAGATGGACAGTATGTAGTTGGAAAAAGAAAAGAAATAGAAGAAAAATAATAAGAAAATAAAGATTGTGTGATTACAAAAATAGAAAAATGTATAAAATTTATTTTTTTATATTTTATTTTTAAATATAAATAAATATTATTTTACTATTATTATTTAGAATTATTCTTGTTAAGTTATTAAATTATTTTTATTATTATTAATATTTTTATTTAATTTGGTTATAGTAACAGGAGAAGGCAGGTTGAAAAAAAAATTAAGAAAAGAAGATGCAGTCCCTAATTTGTAGAGAATAATTTAAGAAATGAATTGGTGTGTTCACTTCAGTATTTCATTGTCCCACACAAAGCGAATTTACCGGAAATTCAATTGGGAAAGTGCATACTTGGGTGGATTTTGCTTTAAATTTAATGCTAAGTTTAAGATTCTTTTCATTGTTTACTGATTAAAATGTCAGTGGTGTCTCATCTTCAACATTCTTCTTTTCCATATTCACTTTTCCAGTTTTAACGGTTGCAAGAGTCTTTTCATGTTCCTGGTTCATCTCCTCGACAAATCCATTGCGAAATTTCAACATCTGGGTTTGAAAATATATCGTGAATTGGTTAGCGCCAATCAATTTATTTTATTTCAAAGATTAATACGATGATTACATACAATTTTAGAGGGTATGTTGATGTGGGAGTGTCCAACTATCAGCGCCCTATAAAAAAATTTGACATACCCATACATGTTTCTTTAGCTTCAATAACATTCTTTAGTTTTACGTTTCAGTTATGGCTTCTGACGAAGAAGGAAAAATCTATTTGAAATATTGGGTGGACGATAAAAGAAAGCGTGTAGTTATGGCGGAAGCAGGTGGGGACTTCATAGATGTTCTCTTCAGTTTCCTCACTCTTCCATTGGGAACTATTGTTCGGCTTGGAAAAAGATCTGATCGACATGCAGAGCTTGGTTGCATCAATAAGTTGTACGAGAGTGTTGAGAATTTGAACAATGATGTTTTCTGGAACAACATCTGCAAGGAAATGTTGCTGTCTCCGCGCAACCCATTAGAAGGCTCTTGCCAGAGATTAAAAGTGAAGGTGGATGATAAAGAAGCGACAAAGTATTACATGTGTCACAACTGTTCAAGAAAAGGAAGTGATTTGATTTGTTGGGGAGTTCTTTTTGTCATTTAAAGTGCAACTGCGAGATGTTGATGACAAAAGAAATAGATATGCTGGAAGAGCCTGCGAGTGACAAAGACAATGGTGTTTTTGTTAAAGGGGATGCCAAGTTTTTCATCTATGATGACTTGACAGTGGTTCGTAGCTCTCCAAGTGAATCCATTATACGCCCCCTCAAACATGGACACAAAGAATTCGGAACGATGAAAGATAAGTATCTTGACAGGGACCAGGTAATATTGCTCGGAGGTGGTACTTGCACGAGTTTTTTCATGTTTATAAATTCCTCTATTATTGGATAGTTGGAGCTTCAAGTTTATGCTAATAACAAAATAATTTAGAGGACTAAAATTATTATTTTGTTGAAAATTTTCAGATACATTGAATTCAATATATTTTTGTAACTTACACTACTTAACTCTTGTTTATTAAGTTGTTAATCTTCCTTCCTCCAGTTCTTTCATTTGATTGTAAAATTGTAGATTTGCGGCACTTTTCCTTTGTGGTCATTCTATGATAACGTTGACTGTTATGAATGTTTCTTGAATAGTTATAACTTTACAGTCTTAAGATTTGGTTTGTTATTTTTTTTTCTTTTTCTTTCATATATATATCATACTATACAATTTGATTGGTTTTTCTTGCTTTTCCTTTTTCAGATACTTACAATACTAAAACAAGCATTAACCTCCAAATCTCCTCTTAGTGATGTACTATTGGAAAACCAGGAAAATAGAGAATCCAAGCCATGGTACTCTTTCTTACATACTGGTTCAATTGATTTAAAAGATTATATAAATTGCTTACGTACTGGTTCAAGTAATTCAAAAGATTATATAGAAATCAAGGTAATGATGAGAAAATCGAAGAACAAGATTCTATTTGTGGAAGCAGGTGCAGATTTTGTCGATTTTCTAGCCAGCTTCCTCACAACACCTCTTGGGTGTATTTTGAAACTTCAGAAAGGCAAATTGTCCTTGGGGAATATTCGTAACTTGTATAAAAGTGTGAAGTATCTTGATAAATCATGGTTCATAGAGTCATCAAAGGAATCCTTATTGCATCTTGTGGTGGCTCCTTATTTTGGTTGTGAGAGAAATCTGCTAAATATTCCCTCATTTGAATCACTCATTTCTCATCACCTATTCTCATTACTTCCCTGGATTGATACTTAGATTCTCATTATACTACATCCTATTTGTTGAGGGAATCTTTTTGGAGATTGTCTAACGAACAGTTTTTCAAAATGACGTCGTTGTCGAGGAAGTAGGAGATTTGTGTGATTCATTCCACCGCATATAGTTTAGGTTTCATTTTACATTTGCATAGTTGCTCTTGTGTTGTTTGCTGTAGCTTGCCACAGGATCTTTGATAGGAAATTGCTTGAAGGGCTAAGGCGAGGACACATGAACATAAAAAATATGGAAAACACAAAAAGAAACATGGAGTGTAAATATGTAAATACAACAGATGTAAATAGGACTTGGGATTATGTACAGTTGGAGGATTTGGAGTGTTAGACAGTGTTTGGCTAGTGTGGCCAGTTTGCAAATTTTTCTCTTGACCATGATGTACATATTCCATTAGATTTGTCTTTTGCAGGTACTATTGAAAAATCACAAAAAAAAAAGGAAGAAAATGAAGAAAATACAAAAATAGGAGGTGAAGAAGAGTGTGGGCAGCAGCCACAAAGCAAAGATGAACTCAAAAAGTTGTTTGCTCATGTGGAATACACATTCACAGGTAACTTAAATGCTAAAGTATATGAGGAGAACCAAAAGGTTCCATGATTCATCTTTTTGATCCAGTTGTACAGGAATAAGTTATTGGTTGATTATTTGTGTGTTTTAAAGCTTCATAAGGTATGTGATTTCTAAACTTTATTCTCACTCACATTGAGGACAATGTGTCTTTCAAGTGTGGGGTATTTAGGGAGGTTTTTAAGTTAATTATTTTGATTTTGAATTGATATTTTAGCTTTTGTGATCTTGAGTTAAGCTATTGGTGTAGTACCTTGATTTATTGATCATATTTTGAGAAAATCGTGAGCTGCACATGTATATTATTCTTTACCTTGTGTTTATTTGAGTTGATGCAGCAAAACACATTGATGATTGAGTTATGAGTGCTCATATTAAGTTAAATAGGTTTTGTTCCAACTATTGAGTTATAGCCGTGAGGTATTGAGCCTATTTTCATTGATGTGTGTGATGCATTTTTTATGCTTAACTATTATAGAACTTGAGTTTATTCTTTTAGTAAATTATCTGATTATTTGCATCCTTTGGAAATGACCAAGGCCATGTTTGTTGCAGCCACTAGCCAAATAAAGCCTACCTTAAATGTTATTATCCCTAGTCACCCATTTTGAGCCTAATTATCCTTTTCTTGTATATAACCCTTACATTATAAGCCATAAACCAGAAAAATCATGTAAACCTGTGGACTTTGGTTGAAGAAAAAGGTTCTAAGTTAAGGATGGAGCAAAGCTCAAGTGTGGGGTGATCTTGGTTATGTTAATTGTGCAAAAGAGTTGAAAAAGAAATGAGAAAATCGTGACCAAAGTGGCTAAGTTATCAAGCAAAATGTGTTGAAAAAGAAAGAAAAGAAAAGAAAGTTAAAGTTATGAAGCCAAAAGGCAAAAGAGAAGTTATATATGTATGATTGCCGCTACACTATGCATAATTTTTTATGCCTAATTATTTGATCAAAGTTCCATGATTTATAGCTTTGTTTCCCTTTGTTTATCCATGCCCAAAAATTACAAGCCATTGGCCCCATTACAAGCCTGATTAAAGCCCTTGTGATTCTTTAGATGCATGTTAATTATGATGATTGAAATTAGAATTTATTCAAGCCTGTGTAAATGGTTTTGCATTGATTATGTTTGAGTGAAACAACACCCTATTTAAACACCTGAGTGATGAGTGAAACACTTGACCCGTTGATAGAACCTTAAATTAACATTTCTACACTAGCTAATAACTTTATTTTGCTTTTAGAAATAAATAAATAAACTAAATCTTCCATGAAAATTATGCTATAACATATTTTGGATAGAGATGAATAAAATGCTGAAAACAGTGTATTTCCAGCCCGACGACTGCTTAATTCTCCGATGATATTTCTTAGCTCAGTGCACCTAAAATATTGATTCCTGATGCAGGATAAAATAGACATCTGAGGCTTTCGATCAAGACCGGAATCATAAGATTTGATAGAGAAATAGATTTTTCCCAAGCAAATGAAGTCAGGTCAAATACAAAGCATGCAGACAGAAAAGTCGACCTCAAAGGAAGTGAGCTCTAGGATGCTGTGAAGCTCCAAAAATCACCATTTTTGTCCCAAATGAAAGAGGACCCACAAGGCTTCAATTCAGGCTTTGAATGACACGAATCGGACGAAAAATGGATTTTTGGCAAGCGATTGAAGAAAACTTGACAGAAGCTGCAGCTAGCAGAAGATGAGCGAAAAGCGACTTCCAGTAATCAAGGCTCAGTACACTCGACTTGGCCTCTAAAATCACGAAACCAGCCTCACTGGAAAATAGACTTAAGCAGCTACAAGTGGAGACTGGAATCAGGAAAAACGATAAAGAAATAAGGAAGAAATGCAAATTCGAAGTAGAACTCATGAACCTGAACGAGAAAAACACCCAAGCCAAGGAAAATCGGGCCAGTCTTGTTAGGGCCCACCCAATAGGCGAAAATCATGTACTATAAAGTAGAAAGAATCCTTTTGTAACCAGAGGTAGATCAATTCATTTTTAGAGAATAGAAGCATAGGAATTCAAGTTTTCTTTACGCTCTTACAAGATTAGTTAGCTGTAATGATGAAGATTGTGTTCTCGCTACTGTTTAGTCATAACAACGGTTCAACTCCATAGCCCAGCAACAAGTCAAGTTTGTCTTCTGCTCATTGTTTTACATTCTTGATTTCTTGAATCCAATTGTAGTTGTTTCCTTTATCGATCATCTTAATGCTTAGCTGTTTGATTGAAAGTTCTTGAATTCTTTGAATTTCTTGATTGTTACGAAAACCCGAAAGTTTCTAGACGAGTGAATCTTTGTTGGATTGTCTCTTGACGTCTTGCAAGAACTGAGAATAGTTGGATGCCTACCTTTGGTTTCATTCCCAGTTCTGAATTCTAACAAGATTCAGTGCAATCCCGCACGGATTTCCTCCCAGGAAAGTTTCACAAAAGTCATTATCTTGCATACGTCTTAATTCCATGTTTATAATTCGTTTTGTTTGCTTGTAACTACCACTGCGATTTGCTTTCAGTTTTAGCTCCGTTTACCAGTCACTGTAGCATACTGTAATCCTAGTCGAAGTTTAGTTTTTGTCTTTTAACTCCCTCTTTCTTTACCTTTTATCATTTGTGCATTAGGCAGGACGTTTTTCGTTCTTAGCATTAGTAACGGCATTGTTTCGATTAGTGCATTGCCTCATTCCCACTCGTGCATAATCCATGCATTATATAGTTGATACCCCCGCCTTTTCAACATATTGGATAACACATTGCATTCACAAACACTTCACCCTCATTCGAGTCTGCACTGCACTCTAGCCAGACCCCAATCATCACACATAAAATCATAAAATTCTCACAAGAAAAATCATTGCCATTCACATCCTAATATCCCCATAACCTGCATCTAAGGAACACTATTTTAACTTCACTTCTGAGTTTGCTCCGTGGATCGACACCTTGGGTCCTCTTCTATACTATAGGAGGAATGAATTTGAGAAATTTAGTATTTGAAAAATCACAAGCGACAATGGTTTTATCACCCGTATGAGGGAAACTCTAAGTTAAGTTGGATGATTCTTGTTGATTTATTCATGAGTGCTTCTAAATTAAAGAGTCAAGTATTTGCTGTTGTTACTTGAACACATGAGGCTTGAATAATAATTTTTATGAGCTCACCATTGATTCATTGATTTATAAAGCATGGAACTACACAACTTTAGCTTTGCCCAGGAGCGCAAAGGTTTAAGTGTGGGGTTATTTGATGAGACAAATATTTATCATATTTATAATAGCTAATAATGTTATGTTAATGTTTATAATGTGTTAACAAAGCTTAATTAACCTTGACTTGTATTATTGGGCCTTTAGAGGCCTTAACTTAGAAATGTGTATAAAAATAGTAAATTAGCATTATTTTATTGTAAACGAATACTGACATAGGTCCACTGTTTTATTTATCTTAATTTCTACAGAGATCCAAAATTCATGATTCTAGTTGAAAATGAAAATAGACACGTGCATCTTTCAGCCAAAATTTGAAGCGTGTGATTTGGAACACAATTGCATTCTCCACACACATTTGAAGTTGGCACAAGTGCAGCTCACGTGTCCCACGAGTCATCAGCACTTAAATTAAGCTCCATAACTCAATTGGACTCCAAATTGGATTAGATTTGATTTATTGATTAGTTGACTTATTGGGCTTCAATCAAGCCTTTGAATCACTTGATTTGGACTTAAATTGAATTTTCCATAAATTATTGAAGTGAGATTCACCAGGCTGGACCAGCCAAGCGAACATGTCTAATTGATTTATTTATAGAAAGTGCGCCAGATCTCCAAATTGAATGAGAATGGTGGCTTTTTGAAGTTAAAACATAGAGCTTTCGAAGGGAGCTTAAATCGTCAAATTCAGAAAAGAAACGACTAATATGCACGCATTTCAAGTGCATTGAAGTTCCTGACCCATTGGCGCGACTCTTGTGATTCCTCTTTAATGTATTTTGATTTCCTACATCCATTTCTATTGTAATAACTTAAGTACGACTATATATAGCTTAAAATTAATGTAAAATAGTGCGCTGAAGTATTGAATCAAGATCTGAATGCAAGAAGCGTTTCGTTTTCTCTCTTCTTTCTTTTGTGCCATGGGTTTAATCGGTTGATAAGCCTTTACAATGTCAAGAATCACAAGACCTAGGATTGGCTAGGGCACCGAAGTCACTTTCCATGGTTTAAGTTCATGCTTTTCTTTAAATTCTTGCAAATTGTAGAATTGTGGTGATGTTAGAATTAGGTTTACAGTACTTCTGTTATTGCTTTCTTAGATTAGGTTTAAAATGTTTTGCCACTTTTATGATTTCATGTTTTAGGTTAGACTAGTTTTAGGTGTATTTTCATTCATTCACTTTACTTTTTAGCACTTCAATCCCCCTTTTAAAATCTGAAAATTATAAATACTCATTGGTGCATTCATTCATACATTCATATCTGCCATTTGCCACTAGTTTTGAATCTAGACCAAAGTTAGCCATTTGATTTAGTCAGGATTTGAGCCACGCGCACCAAAACACACCCATTCAGTCATCTACCATTTTTAAACCTCAAAATCAAAAACTAATTGCATTTCACTCGACCAACCATACATTTCCTACATACCATTTGATTTTTGACCGAGCAAGTTCATCCATTTTCCCTCTGACCGAAAACCCTACTTTTTGGTGTGTTTTCGCCTCAATCAGAACCATTTTCATGCATTTTCACTGAACCATTAACATTTTCACTCGGTCAAGAATTTGCCAGCATCCATTATTCATCCATTTGATCATTTGTGTCCAGCCAGAATTTGAAAATCATAAATAATTTTGCCTCTGACTGAGAGAGGTGTCATTTGTGCACCAAAACTAGACCAGAATCATTGTCACTCGGTCAAGACCTTTATTTTTAAATTTTTTGTCGACCAACTCTTTGAAAAATATCCATATTTTTGTGTTTACTAACATTCTGTGCAGCTACTTCACTATTCTGACCACTTTCATTTTTCACCAAGGTTAGTGTGCTTCTCTTTAGCCACTTTCATGATTTTGTGATTTTTTCATATTTGTTTCTGTTTTGCATTCTGTTTTCATTCCATTACATTGCATATAGTATTCTAACCCCATTTTTGGTTTATTTGTAGTTTTATATTGCATTTAGGTTGCATTTCATTCATTTCCCTCATTTGAATCACTCATTTCTCATCACCTATTCTCACTACTTCCCTGGATTGATACTCAGGTTCCCATTATACTACATCCTATTTGTTGAGGTAATCTTTTTGGAGATTGTTTGATGAACCGTCTTTCAATATCCAGACTTCTAATGGTATTCTAGTCATGTAGATAGGAGTACCATGTGGTGAGAGGTCGATGGAGACTTCTACTGCATTTATCATTGGGTGGATTGAGCCATCAATTGTTTGATATGTGTATGTAAGGTTATCCTGATGTGTCGGTACCAGAAAAAGGGAATAGGCAGGAAAATCCGGAGGTGAAAAAGACTCTTAGGGTTCGTCTATGGTCCAGTAACCAAGGAAACATGCTCAGGTGCTAGCCTTAGAGGTCAAGAATTCCATATAATTTTTCGGAAGAGTCTGTCTAGAATATTAGGTGTTGTGAATGAGTGAGTGTAATGAATGAGTATGATTGAGAACAACTATGATAGTTTGAATATATTTAGATAAATGATTGTGAGGATGAATTTATGAACTATATATATTTTGATTGATTTTGTTTACATTAGCTTACCCTTGCTATTTGTGTTTGTGGTTTTGTTGATACTGCGATGATCGTGTCTTGACACGGGAGCAGATAGTAAAGCAGGTGAAAGTTAAATAACTTCAAGTTTTGCTTAAAGAGGAATTAATTTTATGTTGCTCAATAATTTTGCAACTTTAAATTTATTATGTGTTTTTGTAAAGACATTTTATTTCCAAGTGATAAATCTTATACGGATAATTACATATTCTTTGTATTTGGACGTTTCATATTTTATGATGTTTTGAAATTATTAATAATGTATTTGGACGTTTCATATTTCATTACGGATGTAAAATAGGTACAATTTTGGTTCATTACATTTGATAGCATTTCAATTTGTATACTTAGTTTGATTCAATTCCTCATTAATGTTTGTTTTGCATAAAATTGTCATGTTTAGCAACATTCATTGAATTAGATTAGGGAATTTCATTTTATCTTACATTCTATATTCCAGAACTCATTGTAGTAGTCAATTATGCATTTGTTGTTCATTCTGCATTTCATTCAGTAACCAAAACCCCCTTTTATAACCTACAGTCCATTCTGCATTCATCCATTCATTCATCTATACATTCTTTCAAGCACTAGAGTACACACATTACACATAATTCACAACATTCATTCATTCATTGCTACACTATTCCAGTTCATTCATTAAATAGAAAATCTAGATCAAATCATTTACATCATTTCATTTTTCATTCTAGCAACCATTCATGACATTCATCAATCAATTCGTTCATCCATATTTCCATATTAATACAACATCAATTTAGTGCCTAAAATACCAAAAATAGTTTCATTCGATCATTTGTACTTAGAATCAATAGCTACTACATCCATTTGACTCTACATCCATCCAAATTCATCATTCAATTACTCCATAATTCAGTGCCATAACTACTATACTGCATCTGCATAATTCATTCCATTACTGTTCACCTCGATCATAGTTTACTTCAGTCATTACATTGATTCATTCCATCAAGAAATAAAAACATAAAATCAAAATAGGTATCCACATTCATTCATCAAATTAACTATTCATTTTAGTTTACATTGAGAAAATAAAAAACACTCCAAGTTGCATTTTATCATTGACTGCGGCAAGTGAGTGACAAAAATCATCTCTTGGCTATCCCATTTCCACTCCGGAATCCCCCACCGTTGAAGCATACCACCCGGCCTCTGGTCTTCGATCTTAACTTCTGACATGTCAGATGAGCAGCAACAAATTAGGCTCTCCCACTCCTCATGTTTGGTTGCCAAAACTCCTTCAAGTCTTTATACATCTTGGTCATACTAGGGTGTAAACTAAGCCTACTCTTATATCCCTCTTCAAGTATAAATCTCTTCAATTCCCCATCAGCTGAAACATAGACTCGACCCCTGAACTTCACTATATTATCTGACCCCATCTCAAACCCTTAGTTTTTATTAATGCTCAAGGACACTACAATACTCCTTAAACTCTCATCTGAAGTCTACTTCTCCTTAATCATTCCAAGGAAGTCATTGATCACCACCAACCGACCACAACAATTCACTCTCGGGAAATATCGGTACAGAGGTTCAAATCTCTGTACTTCTCGATCAGCTCCAGCTCCTTCACCATCAAGGCAGACATAAGACTATATTCCTGCTTGGTGCGCTAGTTACTACACTTGCCTTCCCAAGATGATACATTAGCTGAAATTCGTAGTCCTTAAGGAATTCCATCCACCTTCCTAAGATGATACATTAGGTTCTTGTGGTCGCTAAACACATTGAACTTGGTCCCATACCGATAGTGCCTCCAAATCTTTAAAAAGAGGACCCTTGCTACCAACTCTAGATTGTGGGTAGGATAATTCCTCCCATGGGTCTTCAGTTGCCTAGGGGAATAGGCCACCCACCTTTTGATCCTACACTAACACGCATCCAAGTCTGTGGTGAGTGATGAGACTCATTTTTATCCTATTTTATTTATCTAATTATGTTATCTTAATGTTTATAAGTTGTTAACAAAGATAAATTACGTTATATTTGAGTTATTGAACCTTTTGAGGTCTTAACACAGAAAAATGCATAAAAATAGTAAATTAAGCATTGTTTTATCACTACAAAAAAAATTCATATTTCCTATAAAGTATATTTGTGGGTAATGCTTAAAAACAGTGGGAAATGAAGTTTTTCCCACAAACTTCCCACAATCATAAATTTGTGGGTAGAAATTATTTTTTATATTTTCTACAAATAAAATCCATGGGAAATTTTTCCACGAAAAAATCCGTGAGAAATTTTTCCATGAAAAAATCCATTGGAATTTTCTCACGAAGAAATCCATGGGAAATTTTCCCACGACAAAATCCATGGGAAATTTTCCCACGAAAAAATCTATGGGAAATTTACCCACAAAAATCCATGAAAAATTTTCTCAACAAAAAATCCATGGGAAATTTTCCCACGAAAAATTTCATGGGAAATTTTCCCACAGAAATCCATGGGAAATTTTTCCACAAAAAAATCTATGGGAAATTTTCGCACGAAAAAATCCATGGAAAATTTTCCTATGAAAATTCCATGAAAAATTTTCCTATGAAAATTCCATGGAAAATTTTCCCAAGAAGAAATTCATGGGAAATTTTCCACAAATAAATCAATGAGAAATTTTGTCATGAAAAATTTCATGGAAAATTTTTTATATATTTTTTGTGAGAATATTTTTTTTAATTCAAAATTATAACCTATAGATATTTTTTATTAAATTTATTATAATTTAAATAGTAAAACTTACCAAATATTAAAAATTAAAAACAAGACACACACCAACTATATTTAACATATTTAATATGATATTCAACAAGTTTAATATTCAACTAATTCAATATTTCACAAGTTCAACTAAAATATCAAATAATGCAATAAAAAGTTCAACTAAACTAAAGTAAACTATTTAATAATCGTTATATTCATTCCCATCATTCTCTTGTTGATCTCCATCTTGTTCTTGTTGCTGGTCATCTTGTTCATTCATTTGTTGTTGCTCTTCAAGCAATGTCTAAGCTATTTCTGCTGCCTCAAGAGGAAGATATGGAACAAAAGCCTTAATAAATGTCTCAAATTTTGAATGCAAAAGACGAACTAATGCCTCACTAACTACAAGTCGTTCTCTAAGTTTATTAATCTCTTCAATATCATGAGATTGACTAGAAGATGCTTGTGTATGTTTGAAGATGTTGTCATCTCCATCATTATAAACACGAGCGAGATCGCCAAACCCATACAAAAGTCCGTTTTTCTTTCCACCAGCAGTTGCCACCCAACATCGTGTCCTAAGCTTCTCCTCTTCAACAGGGTTTAGGGGAGTGCATTCAAAGCTACCAACACGTGATGAATGATCAGACCTAGCATCAGCAAGTTTAGCCTGAAAATCTTCTTGTAATACATAGACAAATGTTATTTTATGAATATATTATATATATTACAAATAAAACGTATTATCATTAGAGATACTTACATAAGTCCTCTTTGATCTATTATCAACAAATTCACCAGTACATTTTCTTATATGTGTTTTCTTAAAGACTTCATCAATAAATGGAGTCTGACCAATTTCCTTTGACTACAAACAAAAATTTATCAATAAATATATACCCATCACGTATTGTTAATTGACTATTAAGCAAAATTGATTTTATAATGTATATACCATGCGGATGGCATGCTCATGCATGCTAATGGAGCCACCTATGTGCATACACCCACCCTTATCAGATGCCCTATTTTTCATGGCTCGTTCGAGCTTTAAATGATAAGAAGTTGCATTCCAATGGGTTAACAAATTATTCCATATACTTTCTCCAATCCACATCGGATGTTTTCCAATATTTCGAGCTTCCATGAACATCTCAAAAAGTCTATGAGATGCTTTTGAGTTGAAATTCCTTTTTATTTGATTTTCATCCTCATCTCTCCATTTTACATGTCTCTACATAAGGAGAAAATAAAAAGTTTAAACATTTATGTTAAATATTAAATATCAATAGATAATTAATAAACTAAAATTGAAGTCATAGCAAGAATGAACTAAAAATACCTTAAATCTTTGGAAGAATATCTCTTTATCTTTCTTTGGAATTGCTCCCCACGTAAGCCAAGGTTTTTGGTATTGTTGCCTAATGGTGAACGTGATAGCCTTTGCTGCAATCTTACATGGATGAAACCTAAAAGATGTAAAAAAAATCATGAAATTTTAAAAGTCATTTGATTTGATATATAAAAGTAAAAATATAATTAAAATTCTAAAATATGCATACCCTCCACCAATGGGTTGAATCATAGGACGATCCTTACGTAAAAGGTCTTGATCATCTACAGTTTCAGAAATAGTTGGGGAGGATGTGGGTGTAAGGGGTGGTGTGAGTGTAGGGGATGATGTGGGTGTAGGGGATGATGTGGGTGTAACAGTTGGGACTGATGTGGGTGCAATAGTTGGGACTAATGTGGATGCATTAATTGGGGATGATGTGGATGTTGCAATTGGGGATGGTGTAAATGTAACAATTGGTGATATAAATGGGATTAGAGATGGTCTGGGTGGAACAATTGGGGATAAACATGATCTTGGTGCATTAATTAGGTATCTTGATGGTATTGATCTGGTAGTCGAGGATGAGGATGGTGCGGGTGCAAGGGATGGTGTGGGTGCAGGAGATGGTGTGGGTGTAAGGGATGGTATGGGTGTAAGGGATGGTGTGGGTGTAGGAGATGGTGTGGGTGTAGGGGATGGTGTGGGTGTAGGGGATGGTGTGTGTGTAAGGAATGGTGTGGGTATAGGGGATGGTGTGGGTGTGGGTGTAGGGGATGGTGTGTGTGTAAGGGATGGTGTGGGTGTAGGGGATGGTGTGTGTGTAAGGGATGGTGTGGGAATAGAGGATGATGTGTGTGTAAGAGATGGTGTGGGTGTAAGGAGTCGTATAGGAGTAGGACATGAGGTTGATGATGGGTGTAGGACATAACGTTTCCTCTTCATTATTCCTTTTCAAAAATTGAGATGGTTAAAAGTAGCAAAATGGGAATGGGTTAGAAGTTAAATGATCAATATTAACATACAAAAACAAACATTATAACAAGTCACATGTATTAGTAAATAATATAAGTACAAAATAACACACAAAAAATATTAATCCTCTTCAAAGTCTTCTTCACTATCTTCTATTATTTCTTCATCCACTTGTTGGTTTGATGACTCAAGATGGAGGATATTTACTTCTTCCAATTCAGCTTGTAAAGCTTGCAATCCAGATATAGTTTCAACTTCAATGACTTCATCTACATGTGACATTTCATCTTCTTGAAAGGCTACATCATCTTCCTCAACAGAATTTTCTATCCGACCCCTTGGTTTTGTTTTAATGACAGCACACCAATTGTGTTTATCTGTTCATGATGATGGATACGGTACATAATACACTTGCTTTACATTTTGTGCAATAATAAATGGATCAAAATGATTATATCTTCTATCCATTTGAATATTTACAATACCATATTTAAGGTGAAGTCTAGTACCTTTACTTGATGGGTCAAACCAATCATAATAAAACAAAACTACATTTTTACGATAACTTGAACTATTGTACTCTAGTTCATAAATGCGTTGAATGATCCCATAAAAATCACTTTCACCTCCCTCTGTAAGGCCCTTAACACAAACTCCACTATTTATTGTTTTTTTGTTATGACTCCATTTATGAGTATGAAATTTGTAACCATTGACAAAATATGTGTGCCATTCTTTAACACAAGTCAAAGGACGTTGTGATAAATCTCTTAAGTGTTGGTTCCTCACACTTAATGACTCATTGTTGACCTATAAATGTATGACACAAAAAAAACATGAGTATTTAATTCAAAATGGAAAACTAAGATATTTTTTAATTAGCATACTTGTTCTATGAACCAAGTAGGAAAATCCAAATGAATACGAGTAGAAGCATTGGCACACTTTCCAAGAATGAACTATAAAAAAAAAAACATTAGTCAATTTTAAGACTAGTGTAATTTATTACAATAATGACAACTTTGTTATAAAACTCTTACCGAAGGTATGGTTTAACTTCAACACAATTGATCAACACGTGGACATGGGCTGAGTTTAATTCTTTCTTAGTTAACCAATAAATTTTCTCTTTCCCAGAATGACGCCCAGGCTGGTTGAAGACGG
Source organism: Macrotyloma uniflorum (assembly GCA_016859785.1). NCBI lineage: Eukaryota > Viridiplantae > Streptophyta > Magnoliopsida > Fabales > Fabaceae > Macrotyloma > Macrotyloma uniflorum. The sequence continues at coordinate 28,026 of BDMB01000094.1, read as the reverse complement.
ATAACATTGACGAAATTTGATCGACTTGAATTTGCAATTCATTTCTACGAATTTGTGGTGATAACATGAAATTATTAAAATAATGAGAACAAAAGTATGTTGTCTCACGGTGCAAGTAAGATGCACAAATTGATCCTTCAACCCTAGCCTTATTTTTGATTGATCGTTTAGAATCACCCATGAACCTATTAAAAATAAATAATGACATTATGATAATTAATTCTAAGGAAATTGAAACTTACATAAAATACAAGAATAATTTTATTACCTTTCAAATGGATACATCCACCTATATTGTACTGGTTCACCAAGTCTTCCTTCATATGGTAGATGAAGAGGAAGATGTTCCATTAAATCAAAGAATCCTGGTGGGAATATTCTCTCTAATTTGCACAAAATAATTGGAATATTTTGTTCCATTTTAATCAATTCATCCATGTTTAATATTGTAGAGCACAAATCTTTGAAGAAATGACTTACTTAAATAAGAGGATTTAAAACATGAGTTGGTAATGAACTAAATGCAATAGGAAGTAAACATTCCATAAACACATGACAATCATGACTTTTCATTCCAAGAACCCTTCCACTAGCTTTCTTTGTTCTACAGTTAAGGTATAATTTGATTTTGGCTTTATCATCTTCCCATTACCTCTTGACTTTAGCTCCAAGTCCTTTCTCTACAATATAAGGCTATATTTATCCTTGCCTTCTCATTATCTTTTGTCTTTCCATTGACATCCATGACAATGTTGAATATGTTATAAAAAAAATTCTTCTCTATGTGCATCACGTCTAAATTATGTCTCAATAAATTGTCTTTCCAATATGGAAGATCCCAAAAAATATTTATTTTTGTCCAATTATGCCATTCTCCGTATCCATCTATTGTTGTCATTGGTAAACCATATTCTGTAACTTTTGGCAAATTCATCACTTTATGCCAAATTTCTTCAGGTGTTAACCTAGGAGGTGGTCCATCCATTTCAACTTTCCCTTTTTTAAAGGCATTCTTATTCCTCCTAAATGCATGATCAATGGGCAAGTGCCTACGATGTGAATCAAACCAAGAAGGCTTTCCCCCATTTTTTAAGGTAAATGCCTTTGTATGCTCCATACAATGCGGACACGCTAACTTACCATAAGTCCCCCAACCAAACAACATGCCATAAGCAGGAAAGTTATTTATAGTCGACATTAAGGATGCCCTCATCATAAAATTTTGCTTCTTAGAAACATCATATGTCCAAACACCAGTCCACAACTTTTTCAAATCATCAATCAAAAGCTGTAAATCTATGTCAATACCAACTTTTGGATTTGCTGGTCCTGGAATGACCCAACTCAAAAACATAAAAGGTTTAGTCATGCACAATTCTGGAGGAAGATTGTATGGTGTAAGAATGATTGGCCAACATGAATAAGGGGTATTTGATGATTGAGTGTATGGGTTAAATCCATCAGAACATAAACCAAGTCGCACATTGCGTGGCTCAGAAGAAAAATCTGGATGTACCCGATCAAAGTGTTTCCAAGCTTCCCTGTTAGATGGATGACGTAACACACCTGAATTTCTTCTATTCTCATAATGCCATGTCATGTATTTTGCAGTTTGTAATGATGCAAACAATTTTTGTAATCTTGGAATTATAGGCAAATAGAACATTGTCTTAATCGGGACTGGATTTTTTTTTACTTGTTCTACTATTATAGTTATAGTACCTTGGCTTATGACAAAATTTGCATTCAATTAACCCTCCATCTTCTTTGCCATATTCATTGTCATAATAAAGCATACAACCATCTCTACAACAATCAATCCTCTTAACCTTAGATCCTTGTTTTGAAACTAGCCTCTTAGCATCATAAAAATTTTTAGGCAAATTCTCCTTAATGGGTGTCACGTCTAATAACATTTTTGAAATGAATTCCAAACATGCATCGGAACATTCCAATTGGACTTACATGCTAACAACCTCACACATATGGATAATTTTGAATCGGATGCCCCTTCATACAAGGGCGTATTAGCATCTACCAACAAATTATAAAATCTTTGAGTTTCTTAATTTGGAGACTCTTCCATATTACTAACATTGGGCACTTGATCTGATTCATGTTGTTTGAAAGCATTCTCTACCATCTCTTGCATTAACATAAATTGATCATCTTGAGCAACATCTCCATCACTTCTTGAAACATCCATGTCATTATTATCAAGTAAATCCAAATGTGGCATCTCTTCACCATGATCAAACCAAATCCAATAATTAGGCTTAAAGCCATTTTTGTACAAGTGAACTTTCACAACTCTATCCTCTAATATCTTAGTACAATCACATTTCGCACATGGACATCTAATCCCACCTTCATCAATATAACAAGGTTGTTGACAAGCATGTCTTACAAACTCATAAACTCCCACTACAAAAGACTTCTTCAAACCACCTCTATTACTAAAACACCTATCATACATCCATGCACGATTTGAACGAGAATCTATATTCTGAATATTAAAAACAATATGATATATTTCAAAATTCTTTCACACAAATAAATAATAGAGTATCTTATTCGTTATTCAAATGTAAGATTACTAACCGGAGGTTGTAGGTAACAATATCTTGTGCTTCAAATATATCCTACTCCACACAAGGATGTATAATTTTTAGCAAATTAAGGTTACAAATCTGCAAAATGAACAGTGAAGAAGAATCAAGCGCCGAAGCTAAAATGTAATCGAACAAGTCACCAAAGCCGAATTTAATTCCCTTAAGAACATATATATCTCAAGTAACAGGAGGGGGAAAAACTATAAAAAAAGAGGTAAGGAAACAAACTTATGGGTTTGATGAATTTTTTTAATATGATAAAGGAAACTTTAAGTCATAAGTATCGAAAAAAAGAAGCAATATGCATTGTTTAATTTGTTATCTATAATTAGGATGAAAGTTTACATATATTCTACTTTTTAAAACTTGAATTGCAACCAACAGTGACTCTTTACAGAAAATTCATGAGCTTTAAAGAAACAGATAACTGATAAGACTTGAGATGAAATTGATAATGACTGTAAACACCACATGGTTGACAAGTCCACAATTGAAAACAAAGCATACCTTGTTGTATAATGTTCTGCATATTAAACAATTCTTGATGCACTAGTCCTTTTCAGATTTACTTAGAAGGAACATTTAGTTTTATTTCACCAAATAATCTTTACCTTGTCTATTGATAATGAAATGACAACTTCAAGAGTTCATTTCACTAGAAATGGAACAAAGAAGGCATGCACATAACCCATAGGACACTTACAATGCTATACAAAGCACTAAATGTCAAGCCCAATCAGGAGAGGGAAAGGAAAAATGTCCGACCAAGGGAGAAACTTACCAGAATAACATTTTTGCAGGCACATGCATAACATTCAATTCCTTCAGGATCCAACAACATAAAGAAATGACTCGAAACAATATACCCACAATGAATTTGCTGAAAAGAATGATTAATAATCAGTTAAAATTACATAATTCAAACCCACTCTCAGGAATCAATGTAAAAACCTTTGCATCAAGCATATGATTCTATTGCAAAAAAATTCAAATCATTAATTAAAATCACAAATGATTACAAAGGAAAAAAATATATACAAAATCACATCTTAACATATGAAATCAAATAACAATGTTTTAAAGGATTGAAAATATGTCCAATAGAAATTAAAATCAGCATGCATCACCTATTATATTCTCAAACTCTTTTCTCTAACTTCTTTATTTTTCTCCATCTTTCTTAATGAATATTTTCATCTCATATTGTTCTTTTATTTTTAAATCTCCTAATATATTGTATGTTGTTTTATGTTCTAATCAAACTAAAAAAATGAGATAAAAGCTTATATAACATCATTGTTGAGAAAACAAAAAGTCTCACTTATCATTCAGTTACCCATTACATTAAAAACACATATAAAAATACATATGAATTTATGTTAACTGCTCAACTATAGGTAAAATCATTAAGCTATTCATGACAAATAATGAAGAGTAATATTGAATAATCACTACAAGAAATTTATACATTAGCTACGGAAAATTTCTTAGCTAATTTTTCACTAATTCTTCGCTAAAATTTGTTGCGACAGATTAGCTACGGATTAGCCAAGATATTTTCCGTAGCTAAATACAGGTAGCTAATTAGCGAGAAATATATTTGGTAACTATTTTGTAGCAATTTAGTTGCCAATCTGTTGCTAATATCTTGCTAATTTTGGTTAAAAAGATTTATATTTTCCTGGCTAATTGATTATCCAATTTCTCGCTATCTTAAAATTAAATTTTTATAATTTTTCCTCGCTATTTTGTAGCTATTCTGTCGTAATTTTTTCTCGCTATTTTGTAGCTATTTTTTCGCAATTTTTCTTCGCTATTTGGTAACTATTCTGTTGCAATTTTTCCTCGCTATTTTGTAGCTATTCTGTCGTAACTTTTTCTCGCTATTTGGTAGCTATTCTGTCGCAAATTTTCCTCGCTATTTTGTAGTTATTCTGTCGCAATTTTTCTTCGCTATTTGGTTGCTATTCTGTCGCAATTTTTCCTCGCTATTTTGTAACTATTCTGTCGCAAATTTTTCTCGTTATTTTGTAGCTATTCTGTCGCAATTTTTCTATCGCTAATTGATAGTTAATTCCTAGCAACATTATTCATCGCAAATTATCCCTAGCTAATATGTAGCTAATCCCTCGTAAATATTCATTTGGTAATTCACCATCTTCGTTACATGGTAGCTAATGCTTCTCTAATCTGTAGCAAATTGTTGAATATATTTTTTAACAAATTTGTCGCAAATCCTTCACTATATTGTTACAATTCTAATATCACATGTTTGTTATTAAAACAATTATAAAACCTGCATATTTTTATGGAAAAGAAATAATAAAATACTTTAAAAATACTAAATCTTATCAACTTTCAATAAGCAAAATATTTGTTCAAACATAATAACAATAATCATTCAAACATTTATAACATAACTGAAATAATGTTCAACCAAAAAGTAGTATATCAACTTAAAAGAACTACATCAACTAAAAAGTAGTATATGAACTTAAAAGCATTACATCAACTAAAAAGTAGTATATGAACTTAAAAACACTACATCAACTAAAATGTCATCAAAAAGATTAAAATAGAAACAAAGTACTTAATTCATTGAAGTACATCTTCATTCTTGATTCTTTAAAGCAAACAATAAATCTTTCTTAAATGATTGCATCTGCTCCTGCATTTGTAGCTGCATAAGTGTTTGCATTTCTGTTTGTGCTTTTATTTGGGCTTGCATTAGAGCTTGCATTTGAGTTTGGGCTTGCAACTGTGTTTGCACCTGCTCTTTCAAATTAGATATTTGTGCTGCCAATGTAGATATTTTTTCATTCAAACGTGTAGGATTTGGATTTTGAGAAGACCCTTCAACAGTTGAAGATGAAGAATGTGGAATGCTAAGATTCAAACTCTAACCAATGGCATATATTCTACCTTTCTTATTTTCGCCACCCATCTTTATCCAAATATCAGAGTCAACTACAGGATGCTTTGATGTGTCTCCTCCATATTTCTCAGTCATAGCATTTTCATATGATTCCTACATCAAATTAATATTTTAATAATATTATACATAAATAAAATTTAATGTAAAATATTTAAAACTTATACACACTTACCATGAATGTTTTTGCTTTGTTAGATACATACTCTCCATCTTTTTTCTTATGAACCTCGTTGTATAATTCACCATAAAAAATGGGACGTTTATACTTTTCTTCTTGTGAAATAATATGCAATTCAGGATATATACATTATACAATTCAAGAAATATAAAACTAAAATAATTTATCACTTGATTACTTAAAAGTAAGCATGAAGTTTATATTAAGACACAAATGTTATCCCATACTTATAACAATCCTAATATTTAATCTACAACTAATAGTAAATTTTTATCAACAAATATCTTATATCAATTCTACTATATTATAACATACAGACATTATATTTATCATAATATCAATACACTAAAGTAATAAACAGTATATAACATCAGATGAGTTGTCAATATTACTATAAAATGTGTAAGTATAAATACCATTTTTTTTCAAATGTTGTCCAAAGCTTCTTGAGCCTCCTGTGTGCACCATGGCATCAGGCTTGGTAGCCCTATTGGTCTTTCCTGCAATAGACTTTTTTTTCCATTCGTCTGTTACCCAAATGTCTACTAATCCATTCCACATTTCAGTCCTTATGCATCTTGGTTCGTGACCCTTTAAATCTTCAATATTATTTGAATTTGCTTTTTCTTTTACGTTTTTTCTTGCCTTAGCTAAAGAGTTGGAATATCGATCCATGCATGTCAAATTCCAAACCTTTCTTGCCATACTACGATCATAAGTTGAGGCAAAACGATACTTATTCTACACCAATATCAATTAATTAAATTATTTAATTAGTACAAAATTTGATTCATAACTAGTATTTCATTTCATTAATAAAATAATTACTAACCATAAAATCATTGAATAAAATTTCTTTCATATCAGCAGAATAATTTTTCCAATTTGCTGCAGGATTAGACATTCTCATAAGAACCTCAGATATAATATCCCGAGTGTCAATACCCAATTTCGTCCGGGGATTATATTTTTTTTTTAAAAAGTAAATAATAAATAAATAAAAAATTGAAAAAATAAAAAGGTAGAAAAATATTATTATGTTTGAAAAATGCTAAAAAAATATAGGATATTTTATAGAAAATACATTTCTAAAATTTTTTTTTAAAAAAAAGAAAAATTTACAAAATTATAATAAATAAATAAATACAAAAAGAGGACCCAAACAAAAAAAAAATAATAAAGTATAGATAGAAAAAAAAAAAAGGGGGAACCCAAATATAAAAAATGAAGTAAAAAAAAAAAAAAACCCAAACCATGGAACCTTGGCCCAAAAGAAAGGTAACCTAATTTTAACTTAAGGGTAACCCTAAAAGTAAAAGGATGGGCAGTGATAAAAAGGGGGGCGGCTGTAAAAATTGGGGCAGAGGAAAAAAGAGGAGAAAAAAGAGGAGAAAAAGAAGAGAAAAAAAAAGAAGAAAAACGAAAAGAGAAAAAAAAAAGAGAAGAAAGAAAAAAAAGGAAGAAGAGGAAGAAGAAAAAGAAGGAGAGGGGGCATCCTTATTTATCACATGAAGACGCAAAGCCTCTTTGAGACTCTGGAGTTGAAATCAGAATAAGGAGAGTGATTGTTGTTCCAACTGAAGCATGCTCACTAGATGGCCACTATGCCCCCTAACTGATACTTAAGCTGGTGAACCAGGAATTCTGGTTCTTCTCATTTGGAGACTAATTTTGAAGCTTTTAGCCACCAGCAAGTCAAGGTTTTGGTGAGATTCTTAACTTTTCTGCTTTTAATCCACTGTAGTTAATTTCTTTACTTTTTGTGGGTTATATTGTTGAGTTAGTATCATTTCTTTCCCACTATGTTATAGACATCCATACAATGATACCATTTTATTGGAAGATTAGTTGCACACTGTCTAATATTTCTGTTTACTTACATTCTAAACGATGTTGTGCCCACCTCTTTAACATCTTCATCTCCAATCAATCACTGTTGTTTACATTTTTTAGCTCTTATCGTTTCCTTTGGTGAGAATACAGTTGTTGCTTGGTGTTATTTTAGTGGACCAACGTGCATTACTGCAAGATTTTCTGCTAGCAACACAAGGTTATTGATGATTGAACACTTGATCCAATTTGTATGTAATAGTTGACTTCTGAATATTTGCTTTGTAGACTCTTTCTCTGTAGTTTTGCATTAATGAAATTTACTTAATGGATTTCGGTAAAAAAAAAAAAAGGAGAAAATAAAAAATGAGTAGTAGCAATGCTGAAGCCTTGAACTCAATGAAGCAGAAGAAGGTGAAGAAGAATAATAAGCAGTATGAGGGTGAGTTGATTAACAAGTGCAGAGAATTCAAAATGATCCTCCTTTGTACCGAACAACCTATTATAGCCACCACACCTACAGAAGCCCTATGAATCCAGAGATTATTTTGGAACCTCTTTCTCTCTCTTCCTTTTCCACATTACTTAGTTTTAATAACACCCTTCACAGCAAACAAGAAAACCCTCTCCCTCGTCGCGCCAAACCACTTTTCTTGCTTTTTATTATTATTACAGTTTTTTTTTATTTACCTATATCATTTTATAACTTATTTATTCATTTATTCCTTTATTTATGCATGTATTTTATTGTAGTGTATTTTATTTTATATATATATATATATTTTTTTTTTTCTTTTCTTTTATTTTTATCATTTTTTTTATTTATTGTTATTGTTTTTATTTTTTATTCAAATTTGTCTATTCATCATATAATAAAAAATCTTGACCATTTATATAATTAACAAATCTAAAATTTAATTTAATATTTTTGCCTAACTTGCAATTCATTAGATAATTCTAATATTCACGACGTTACTGAAATAAAAAAAAAAGGAAATTATGTGAATTCTAATTATATATATGGCTACTCACGTCATTTTATAATTAGTATCCATATAAAGCATAATTTTAATGTACGACTTTTAAATAATAATTTTGATATAATTTTAATTAATTAAGTACTTACTTAAATAAATTTATATTAGCTTTATCATAAGAAGGATAAGGGTTAAGTATGATCATGCGCATCATCTTATACCTTATATCTTATCTTTTTATCAAAAATTTAAATATATATTTACATTTTCCTTTTAAGTTTAATTGATCTATTTATATTTATCATGTCATTCTATATTTACTCAAATTATAAATTTTAATTCTATAAATATTTACTAATGATTTTATAATAAACCCTTTTTTATTTTAAAAATTTTTTATATCAACTTTTAATATGATTGTGAAATTTACATTTCCTTTTCATATTAAAAAGTTGTTTAGATGTTTGTACAATCATGTGCATTGTCTTACATCCAATGTTTATTATATTCAAATATTTTTATATCACCTATATATAAAATAATCATTTAAATATATGTATGGCTATACACGTCATCTTATATTTAACCTTTAATTAAAATTTATTCAGATAAAATAAATATGTTTCAATCATTTTAAGCCAATTTATATAGCAATCTATAATATCCATGTATAGTTTACACTATCTTGATTTATTATAAGATTGATAAAAAAGAATAAAATATATAATTTTTTTTTTTTTTCAAAACTCATCTCTTTAAAATTACCAATCATCAAATAAATAGAAATAAAAAAACAATGTCTTAAGAAGAACTACGTAACCCTGATTTTCCATTCTAAATGGAAATACGTAGGAGCAAGGTTAATATCTTGTCGGGCCCAAATAAATTCTAGTTTAATATTTTTTTCCTTTTTTTAACAATAATAATTTTAAAATTTTTTACTTTATAATATTTTATTTGTTCATAGGGGAAACAAACATTATAAGGTCATATTTATCTTGCATATTTAATTGAAAGGTAACCGTCTTAAGACGGACGTTGTAGGGTGCTGATACCTTCCCTACACGTAATCGACTCCCGAACCCATTTATTTTTGTTTCGCAGATCATTTTGGTTTTTCCATAGTTTTCCTTAATAAACTATGGTGGCGACTCCTTTATTCCCCTAAAAGGGTGAATTTCTTTTTACGTTCGTCGATCTCGTCGTGACCCCGGTTGCGACACCGAGTAATTGAATCACGAATAAACCTCCTCCTACAATTTCAAATAGTCAATTTAAAAATTATAATTTACTAATATAAAGTTGAGTAATTGATTAAATTTAGTTTTACTTACGGGTTATTAACTTGTTGTACAGATATGAGAAGTCTTCTATCAACTTCATGGTGAGAATTTGCACTTGAAGGTTCCTCTGCAACTTGTGGGTTATTAGATGTTGGGACTTCATATGATTGGCCAACATCAATTGGTGGAGTGGTGGTTGATGCTTGACCATTATCGTTTGATTGGCTAGCATCAAGTGATAGTCCATGGGTAGAAGTAGCACCTAAGACAAGAACAATGAAACAATACATTATATTCAAATAATTTAAAACTTAATAAATGAACTTTCATTCAACAATACATTATACCTAATGAGTTCAAAGAAGGATCTAGTTCTGGAAGATTAATGAGAGATTGAGTATGATGCAATGGAGGATGAAATCGACCTCGTCCTCTTCCTCTTCCTCGAGTAGGCATTTTAAGTTTTTCCTTATAAAAGACAATAAATTAAAACATCGTATCACTATTATAAAAATATGAAATTGTGGTCAACAACTGAGACAGTCGCTCACTCAAGTCACTCACCTCTTTGTGCAAGCTTTTGATGTAGTTGTAGGTTTCTTGTAGGACCTTGGACGCTGAAACCTGCATTGCAAAAAACCCACTTTTAAATTGATTTAATAGGCATGAGACAGATTCATTCATAACATGAAGTAATTAGAGAAATTTTAGCATAACATATCTACCATTAAATAAATTTAAGATGATTCATTCATAACCATTCCTCATCTGAACTTTCTAAATCATTGTTTGAATCATCTAACTCCTCATCTAAATCATCTAACTCCATCTCTTCTTCTATGAGCTCATCATCTTCATTGATAAATTGATTATCATGCACATTATGCATTGTATACTTTACATCATCCATGTTTACTTCTTCCATTGGGGCATTTGCATCAAACAATTCTGTTTCCTCATCATCAATAAGAATATTGTGCATTCTCATTGATCCATCATCTTGAAAATAATCATCAATAACTTTCTCATTTGACAAATTTTGGTCATTGTTCAATGTCTCATGCATAAACAATTTTGCTCTAACCTTGCAGGCTGCCCACCAATCACCACTATTTCTACCCCTATTTTTTGGGTATCTTGTATAATATACTTGTTGAGCTTGTCCAGCTAATACAAATGGCTCATTTGACTGAAGCTTTGATTTATGTTTGATATCAACCAATCCATATATATCATCAACTTTAATGCCATCAAAAGGATCAAACCAATAGCAACGTAAAATAATGACTTTGTTTTGATGTCCAAGATATGACAATTCTAATATTTCTTCAACAATGCCATAATAGTCTAAATCATTTTCACCATATATATTTCCTCTAACACATATCCCACTATTCGAGGTAGATTTGTTAGCTCCATAGTCCTTAGTATGGAATCTATATCCATTAACTATTACACCTTTATAAGAAGTCACAATCTTAACTGGACCATAACTTATCTCTCGAATCAACCGATCCTCAACTTGTCCTGTACTCACCTATAGAGGAGTTACAAAGAGAAAATAATTAGTTACATCACTTACTACAATGAATATCAAAATATACATTATAAATTATTATGGGGAACAACTCACTTGATGTTTTAGCCATTTATTGAAATCTTTATCTCGAGATACCAATATCTCATCCACAGATATACTAGGATTTGTTTCCTTTAATGCATCCTCAAATTTCCTAATACATATAATAGTTAATATTGTAATTAATATAATTGTGAATTACATAAATTGAGAAATTACAAGGAAAACTTACTGAAGATATGGTTGCACTTCTTTGCAATTTACAATGACATATGTCTCTGCAATATGAAGTTCTTCATTTGTTAATAATCTATTATGACCTCTACCAATAGGACGGCATGGATGCTTAAAAATAGATTACTTCTCATTAGTTGTATCTTCACCACCATCATCATTACGAGAAACTTGAGTACGTCTTATCTGAATGCTGGGATTAAAATACATGGAAGCAAAATTAGAAATTTCTTCCAAAATATATGCTTCACAAATAGATCCTTCAACTTTTGCCTTATTTTGAACCTTCCTTTTTAAATACAACATGCATCTCTCAAATGGATACATCCACCTGTATTGCATAGGTCCTCCAACCTTAACTTCATATGGGAGATGTATAACTAAATGTTCCATCGAATCAAAGAATGCTGGTGGAAAAATCTTTTCAAGCTTACAAATTATTTCAATGATAGAACTCCTTGCATTGTCCATGATAGAAGCATGCACTGCATTTGCACAAATATCTTTGAAAAACAAGCTAAGTTCTGTTAAAACATTCCATATAGGTTTTGGCAGTATGTCCCGAAATGCTAAAGGAATTAGTCTTTGCATAAAAACATGACAATCATGACTTTTCATCCCATATATTTTTCCTTCATCTACGTTAATGCAACGTGATATGTTAGATGCATACCCATATGGAAACTTTAGTTGTTTTATCCATTCACACACCATCTTTCTCTGATCAAAATTCAAGACATATGTTGCCTTTGGTTTTTTATACTTCTCATTTTCCACCACTAGCTCTAACCTAGGACGTTTACATATAAGTCTCAAATCTTGTCTTGCATTTGCAGTATCTTTTGTCTTACCCTTTATATCCATCACAGTATTGAAGATGTTATCAAAAACATTTTTTTCAACATGCATAACATCCAAATTATGTCGAACTATATTAGTAGACCAATGATAGACGCGCTTTTGTCGCGGTGCGCTTCTATACAAATAATGGTTTCCAACAACAAATAGTAATGTAGTAATAGTGGACAACCAAGAATCAATCCAAGGAAGTGAGAGAGCAAAGTGATAAGAATGATTGATTTAATGCAAATGTATGTATGAATGTAATGAATGAAATGCAATCTAAAAATCAAAACAAAATCTAAATGAACCTAACATGGGGTCAACAAACTATATGCAATGTCAAATGAATGAAAATAGAATGCTAATGTAAATACAAATGCAAAACAGTACAGCTATCACAACCTAAACAAGTCCAAAAATCTAGCAAAGATAAGTGTGGGTGCTCACGGCCAAGTGTGTGAAAATGAATGAATGAGTGAATCACAAATGATCTAAGATGAATCAAATGATATATGAATTCAGTGGTATGAATGATGGTGCAAGAATTATGGACAGAAACCAAAATGGCCGAGAGACACAAAAATATGGCTAAATCAAGCACTCACCAAGGTGAAATTTTCAAACTGTCCAGAATCATGAAATAGCTGCACAAACTGTTAGTAAACACAATTTTAAACACTTTTTGTGAAGGCGTGGTTAGTAAAACGTGAACAGAAAACACAGTTGACCGAGTATGAAGATTTTGGCTAACTTTGGTGGACCAAAAGTGCATCACTCGGTCAAGTACAAGTATTTTTGATATTTTTTAAACCCTGGCCAAGCACAAATGGCCTAAATGATGAAAGAAATAAGTGGTAAAAGTCCTGGTTAGGAAAAGTTGAAGATGGCTAAGTCAAATTCCAAGAACAAGTCTTGACCGAGCCAAAATCAAGCCATCTTGGTCATGACCTAGTTCCCAACAATTTTTACTAGCCAAGAATGAAATGGGAGGTTCCTTATATATGGTTGGCCTAGGGAAATTGAGTTATTTTTGAGTTTTGAGGTTTTCTATGTGGAGATGGCTAAATGGAGGTGTTTTGGTGTGGTGTGGTGGTTAGTTTTTGGTCAAAAAATGAAACTATCCTAAAAATGGTGAAATGTGGCTGCGAATGGTATGGGAGACCTAAAATGAATATTTTTTATTTTTCTAGATTTTTCCAGGGGGTTTTGGGCTGCAAAGAAATTAAAATGGAATTTTAAAGCAAAGTGAGCTAACCTACACTACCTAAGGTGCAAAGCTATATCTAAACTAATGCCTAAACTGGACTAACACTAAAATAATGTCCTAAATCCTATAAGAACAGATCCAAACAGCAAGGGAAAGCAATAAAGTTCTCTACACTACAAGCATGAATTTTAAAGAAAGCATGAATCAAAATCAAGGCATAATGATGTTGGTGCCCAAGCCTATTCTAAGGTTTGTAATTTCTTGACATTGTGAGAATTTATCAATCTCTAAACCCTCACCATAGATGCACACAAGGTGCTGTCCACAGATCAAACCACCAACCGGTAGGTCTTTACTAGATAAACCAAGTCAAAAACACAAAGCAAGGCATAGTGTAGCATGCATCATCATTTTCCCCAATTTCAATTCGTAAATCAAGAATTCAAAGCATGTAAAACCCTAAACTAAGCAAGATAACTGAGGCAAAGATCATACAAATCAGATCAAAAGCATAGGGAAACAATGAGGGAAGGTGCGGAACACATACACATGGAAGAAACATGAAGAACACATGAGGTGCATGGTGAAGAAGATGAAAACTCCATGGAAAGTTGAGAGAAAATGTGAGAGCACGAAAACTTCAGATCTGATTGCATTACTCCAACTCAATTAACTTGTGTTTTAGATCTGAGTTTTTACAATTTATACCTAGGCACAACTTAATTAAAATAGGAACGAAACATACAATCAAGATTACAAGTAATTTGAAATGTTTTTGGCGCGCTAGCCCACGTGGAGTACATTACAGCTGGCTTAAAACGCACATAACTTCTTCGTTTTGGCTCCAAATGAGATGATTCAAAAACCACAAGGAAGCTCTGTGAGTTGAGATTAAAACGCCACCGTTCTCACCTCGTTTGGCTTTGTGGCGCGCTCTCCATAATTAAAATACTGAGAGGTGTTCATTGGGCCAGTCAGGCCTGGTGAACCTCACTTAATAAAATTATATAAATTTCAATTCAAGTCCAAATTGCATGAGATCAACACCCAATTGAAGCCCTTCAAGTTAGGAAATTAGCCTGACAAGTTTCACTTAATTTGGAGGTCAAATGGATCCGGGAGCCCAATTTAAGTCCAAGGAACTCATGTGGAACACGCCAGCCGTGTGAGTTTGCACAAGCGCCAACTTTAAATGCATGCAGAATCTTCAAATCTTATCCAATTCACACGCTTCAAATTTTGGCTTTCAGCTTAACATGTCTATTTTAATATGCAACTGGAACCACTGAATTTGGACCTCTGTAGAAAATATGATAAATAAAACAGTGAACTATGTCAGAATCAGGTTGGTACAAAATAATGCTTAATTTACTGTTTTTATGCACTTTTCTGTATTAAGGCTTCAAATGGCTCTCTAAGTCAAATAACACTTAATTTATCATTGTTAACAACTTATAAACATTAACAAAGCATAATTAGATAAATAAAATAGGATAAATATTTGACTCATCAACCAATAAGGCAATTCCCAAAATTTGCTCTTCTTAACCCAATTATGGGTTTTACCAAAGTTAAGTTGCTTTTGCTTTCCTGATTTTAAGCCAAAAGTAACTTTTTGAAGTTGATTCACTTTATTTAACATATCTCTGCCACTCAATTCATGTGGTGGTAAAGAGTTCTCAACTACCGACTTTTTAAAAGAGTACTAATCACGACGAAACAGATGATTGATAGGTAAAAATCGGGGATGACAATCAAACCAACAAGGTTTACCACCATTCTTCAATCTAAATGATTTAATATTACCCATACAATAGGGACAAGCAAATCTCCCATGAGTACTCCATCCAGACAACATTCCATAAGCTGGAAAATCACTTATTATCCACATTAATGCTGCTTTCATAATGAAATTCTATTTTTTCCATGCATCAAAAGTATTAACCCCAATGTCCCATAATGTCTTTAACTCATCAATTAGAGGTTGGAGATAGACATCCAAACTTTTACCAGGTGACTTAGGTCCAGGAATCACAAGAGTAAGAAATATGTATTCCCTTTTCATACACATGTTTGGGGGAAGATTGTAAGGTGTGACAAAAACTAGTCAACATGAGTATGGGTTACTTGAATTACTAAATGGATTAAAACCATCTGTGCAAAGTCCAAGCCTAACATTTCGTGGATCTTGAGAAAATGTAGGATGTGTTTCATTAAATTTTTTCCAAGCCTCTGCATCAGCTGGATGTGTCATGATAGATTCATCTTGGCGCACTCCATCTGCATGCCATCGCATATATTTTGAAGTATTAATAGACATAAAGAGACGTTGGAGTCTTGGAATAATGGGAAAATATCTCAACACTGAGTAAGGCACATCCTTGTTTTTTGTAGATGTCTTGGGTTTAAATCGTGGTTCTTTACATATCAAGCAAACATTCTTGTCACTATTTTCTTTGTAATATAACATGCAATGATTAGGACATGCATCAATCTTCTCATATCCTAATCCCAACTCATTAACCATTCTCTTTGATCTGTACAAATTTTCAGGCAACCTTTCTGACTCTGGAAGCATGCTTTTGATTATAGCAATCATTCGATCATAACAACTAACACTCATGTTAAACTCTGACTTCAAATTTAAGAGTTGTGTTACAGTTGATAACTTTGTATGATTTTTACAACCATTCCATAAAGGTTCATCAGCATCCTTCAATAAGTTAAAAAAAGATTTAGTTGATGGATTTGGGTCCTCTTCTACTTCTGATAGTTTAGGATTTAATTTAACATAAGCAGTGTCCATAACCATATCAACATACGGGTTTCTATTCTCTGAAACACAATCTTGGGTAGAAGACGTTGATACACCATGTGTCCATCTTTTCTCACCATGAAGGATCCAATTTGTGTAACCACCCATAAATCCATGGTGATACAAATGTTTCTCCACATTAAATGATATATCCCAATAACGATTTCTACATTTTCCACATGGACAAGGAATGCGTCCTATTTCATCAACAAATTGTGGGTCTCTTATAGCTACTTGAATGAAACCAGCAACACCATTTCTGAATTCTTCAGTTATAATACCAAATTGGTCATTTCTTTGTGACATCCATCTTCGATCAGGTTTCATCTTCTGATCAATCACAAAAGACACCCAGACTATTTTCTAACATGAAAAAGATTAAGAACATATTATAAAAAGAGTTTGAGACATTAATATATCAGAAGAGAGTTTGAAAAAGACTTTATTTCTGACATTGATGATAATAAAGCTAAAGATATATGCTCATCGCATTTGGAAGAGTGTAGAACCCAATTTATTAAACAAGCTTACATTTCAATGGGAACCAAAATTTTATAAATACATAACAAACTAACTATATATGTATATATATGCAACTAAAACTTGAATGTAAGATAAACCAAAGCATAACCATCATATAATTAATGAGTATTTTGTTCATTAGACTAGGATCTTACAAATTCTCCATTAAACAAAAGAGTAATGCCAACAAATTATCGATTGAAATAGAAATCAAATCTCCAATACTCTGTGCCTTGTAAAAAGATGTGCCTTGTAAAAAGATCTCCAATTTGATTGTATGCTACGTTATCTGCAAGGATATATAATCACACGTACAACTATTTTACATAGACATTCAAGGACTTAAAAATATTTATGAGAGAAAAGAATGTACCTTTATTAAAATAAAAGAATATGTTATTGAAAATGGAAATAGATAAATGAAGTTAAACCTTAATATATAAAGTGGTACTTAACTTGAAAGAAGATAAAAAGGAGGAAAAGAAAATTTTATAACATTGATGCCACCAAAAAATGTAAGGTTGAGTCAATGAAAGATATTTTGAATGCAAACAAAAAATTCCTTTAAATTTTACTTTTGTTAACAACAAAAATAACTTGTTAAATGTCTACCTAACCTATGGTGCCTATAATTTTTTTATGACTTACTATCTTTAACCCTTTCTATATCTGCAGAAGTAAAAGAACCAATGCTTTAATCTAACTTCTATATTTTAAGATAAGATGAAACTATGTCCTTGGGAGTCAAATAAAGAAGTTACATTAACGCAAAATTATGGGCTTATTTTGCACTGGTTAAAGAAAGGAAGTGAGTACTGAACTAACTAAAGTTATATAATTACTATGTGGTGCTGAAAGCATGAATTGAATTATATGAGCCACGTATTATTTTAAAATCTGGCAACAAGTGTTGAAACTGTTTCAGGGGCTAATGTATTAATTGTGGGTTCGGCTAAAGAATGTATGTACTTAAATATATTAAACATTAATTTTCAAGGTTAATCAAATCGTTATCTTTAAGTGCATTTTTCAAGAGAGACATTTTGTGTTGTGGAATATACTTCCATTCCATTCCACCAAATTCATTCTAATTCCATTTTCAATCGCTAATGCTTCAACCCTATGTTCCCATTATTATTTCCTTAATTCTTTCTTTCTCGTTTTTCAAGTCCTTTTTAGTGTTTAGGATGTTGGCTTATATAAGGTTTTTCCACTTTCCTTTCTTTATCTTCTTTCTTCGCCACTTTTCAAGCCAAGTCATTTTTCCCTCCCTCATTAAGGAAACTACCAACCAATAATATTATAATTCACTCACTCAACAATTCTCATTTTTCTATCCATCATTAATAAAACTTCAACTCTATACCCTACTTTCATAATACCCTTTGCTCCTGGCTACATGCCAAACACTACTTCAACCCTTGAGTAGTCTTCTATAACAATGTTATTGCTACATCATTTTTTTCTTTTTTCTTTAAGTTAGACTCACTTTCTCCAAAACTATTGGTAACTTAAAGGAAAAAGATTTATTGGTATAACATTTCATGTTGTTGTTAATCAAATTTGGGTTAAATTTAATAACCCCAAGCATTTATTTGTGCAGTTTGGTTAGGTTTTATACACAAATGAGGAGAACACTGTGATGAATATTTCTCTTTCAAATTTAACAGTTTGGAAGACGTGGCCCGAGTTGACCAAACTAGGTATTTGGGTAGAAAGGACGAGTAATTAATTAACGGTGACATTTATTATTTTATGAAGTTTTTTGACATGGCTTGTCTGAAATTAAGAGCATGTGCATACAATTTCTACGCACCACCCACCCGAGTGACAGAAAATCAATCACTTACTTGCACATATACTGTTTGCTGTTTTGCTCCATTCACAAAATATTTGTAAATTACATGTTGTAAGACACCACTACCCTACCATTTGAAGAACTTAGGACAACTTATACACTTGCCAATGCAATATTCCTCTAACTGAACAAATGTTTGTTGATATATGTGCTTAAAAGTAAGGACTTATAATCAAACAAAACAACAGCTTTTCATAATATAATCACTTAAGAATAATGGGAAATATGAAAAAGTTGTAATATTGAATGTATTGGGAATAAAAGAAGTTAGAAATGGGAAAAGACAGTGAGAAATAGTTTATGCAGTGACCCTACTGCATTGCTGTGTGAGCTGTTGTAGCACATGCATTGCATAAAGAGGACTTGGGAGTCACTAACACAGAGGGAGTGGCATTCCCTCGGTCATAAAATGTGGAATCTTCCAAATTATTGGAGAGAAAAGTTGGATCAAAATAGCCTTTGCCTTAGGGAACATGTTCCCATGTGTGCATGTGACAAATTACATGGAATAACCAAGCTCAATTCCAATAATGAATTCATCTCTAGCAATTGGCAACTATACTTATTATTATTTTTCATATTCTTCAGATTTTGGGAAGTGGGGACATTGGATTTGGTTTCAGCTTTGAATGGTGGATGAAGGAGTATATTCCCTTCCCATCCTCTCTCTCAGATTACACTGATTTGAATTTCAAGGTTTACAAATTATCTTTCTGTTTACCTTGTGTAGGGAGAGGGGAGAAGGAGAATGAAAAGTTTTAACAAGTATTCAAATCCTTATAAAAAATTAACAAGTAATTTTTCATCTAAGGATCTTTTTTTTGTCTGAGTAATCTTCTCTCTCTCTTTCTCTTCTTTCTCTTCCCAACCTACTCTGTACGGTCTCTGCATTAAACACTAAACTTTGTTGCGCCCCAAAAGTGAAGTAGGATCATCCACACCAACAAATCCTCACCACATTCACAACCCTTCCCTTAACCCCCCTCTCACAACTCTACTCCCTCCCCCTCTCTACCTGCCTTAATTTAAATCTTCCAAGACGAGACTAGTAACTTGTAGTGGCTGCACTTTCAATACATATATATAAACTCATAAACTTCTTCATATCTTCTTAATATACACATTAAAGGGAAGAGAGACAAGAAAACAAGGGCAGACATGGAGTGGAATGGGAGCACAAGACATTATGTTGTTCGTCGAGCAGAGTCTTCCTTCCTTCAGCTTTTGTTTCTTACTATTTTCATTTTCAACTTACATATCTTAATTAAGATTTTCATATGAGACAAACTATTCTACCAGTAAGAAATCAGAAATCAGAGAAGAACGAGAAACTTACACGACGTCTGCCTCGGTCGAAAAAAAAAAAGTAAAGGATGGATACCGTGGAGAAGAGAGAAAAAGAGAGAGTACCTGGTGGATGGAAATGAGATTCAGGTTTGATCACAAATGTTGAGTTGATTGAGACTCAAATTTTGAAGATGAACAGTCCCCGCGGGAAGAAGATGAACGGTACCTACGGGAAGAAGATGTTTGATTTAGCGAGAAAATTTAATTTATGTTATGTGTATTTGGGCTTATCTGCTAGACGCTTCCAATTTATTTTGTGCTGACTACTGTATGAATTATCATTAATTCCTCCATTCGAAATAAGTTTTACAAATATTAAACGTTGAATTATAATTAATTCTATTAATTATTAGACGTTACGTTTTGTATAATTAACTGTTACATTTTTTTTATGAAAAATTGTTACATATGTTAATTACTACACTACAGTTAGATATAATTAATTCTATATATTTATAATTTAAATTCAATTTTAACTGTATTTTTAAACGTTACAATTTGTAATCGGATGAGAGTTAAAATCATAAATATACTAAATAATCTTTGAATAATTATATTCCTCAATTTGATAATTTATTAAGGTAACCTCTTCAACAATATTAAAATCATAAAATATGTACTAATTAATGTTTAAATAATATATTAATTACAAATTTTAGATTTTCTTTTTCAACATTGGAAGAATTACAATTAATTATATTTTTTTAAAAAATAATTATTACATTTTCATTTGGGTTAAAAACAAACAAATCATGCTCCACTTAATTTATATTTTTATTTTATTAAAAAATAGAAAATTTATAATTAATTTAATTATATAATAAAAAAATNAATTATATATATATTTTATTAGGATAAAGTTTAATTTTTATATTTAAAGTTTTAAATAATTATATATATATATATATATTTAAATAAAATTTACAATATAATGTAAAAATAATAAAATATTATATATATATATATATTAATATTTAATATTTTTATTTTATTAATTTAATTTTTTTGTTTTAAAATATATTTTATTATAAAATTATAGTTGTTTAGATTTAAATTTGTTATAAATATTATTTTTTTGTTATTTTCTAATAAATTGGTGAAAGATTAATTAGAGATGATTTTTCTTGTTATTTTCTAGTAAATTGGTGAAAGATTAGCTAGAGATAATTTTTCTTATTATTTTCTAGTAAATTTGTGAAGGCTTAGCTAGAGATAATTTTTCTTACTATTTTCTAGTAAATTGGTGAAAGATTAGCTAGAGATAACTTTTCTTACTATTTTCTAGTAAATTAGTGAAGGATTAGCTAGAGATAATTTTTCTTACTATTTTCTAGTAAATTAGTGAAGGATTAGCTAGAGATAATTTTTCTTATTAAATTTCCTAGCAAAATACTAAATTTCTTGTAGTGAATGATACAGCAACAGTTATCCATATCTTCAACACATAAATCATTCTTAATATGATTATTACAGTTTATGATTTATAGCCAACTTGTTCACTAGAAGAGTAATAAGTACCAATGGGAGGTTGACACCAAAATATTCTAATGATTCAAAATCTTCCACCTTTGTCTAATTTCCCCCCTCATTGTTTGGGAGGCTTTTTCTTTCTTTCAGAATCATAATTAGATAAAGTGACAATGAAGCTTGAAAAGTATAAGAGTTTTCCATTAACAAATTAACTCCTTTGCTGCCACAATTTTAACACACTTCTTTTGTCCAACATATTCCTAAACTTGCAAAACAAGTAAGGAATAAAGAAAATGAATAAATCACCCGAATTTTCCACCAATTTTAAACCTTATCTTACTGGGGTCTGTCATTTAATAGAAGATAAGGCTAACAAAATATACATGTTAATTTGATTACAATGTAAAACAAAAATCGTAAGTTTTCTCTTAAAAAGCTTAAAATGAAGATTATTATGAGATTATGGGAATCCAATCTTTGAGATGGTACACTGTACTTGAATCTGAAATATAAAATACTATGAAACTATGAATAATGCAGGTGTATAGTGGTAATTGAGTGGTTAAACTGAACAATGACTCTTTTTATTGGAGTTTGGATTCAATTCAGATGCCTTCAACGAATCATATGGGTTGGATGCAAATGACTACACCTCTTTTCACTTCCTTGATTCGATTTCCATAAAACATCAAATTAATTGCCACTGCATTAGTTGGATTACAAGTAGATACGACTTTTCTGTTGCCTTTTGCAATTCCATAACATAAAGTTTGATGGCTGGAAAGTTTGGGAATACCAAGAAAAGTCATGCTCTAAATGGACCTTAATTTATATCTCAAAAGATTTTTCTTCATTGCTTCAACCAGAGAATATTCATTCACCAACGACATGGTGGGAAAATGGTAAGGGACAAAGGAATGAGATACGAACCTGTGGTGAGCGCAAGCACGATGAGCACGGAGGTGGCGGTGGAGCGCGGAGGTGTGCGGTGGACTGCGAAACTGCGCGGTGGAATGTGGAGAGGCACATAGGAAGAACAAGAGGAAAGAGCGTAGAGGAAATAGCACGGAGAAAGTAGGGTAAAAGAAATTTAAATTTTAAATTTTAAATTTTATTATTATTTAAAGTTTAGATAATAATTTTTTATATTATTTATTTTTTAATGAATTTCAAATTATAATATTTCAAAAATCATTTTTGAAGAAGATGTAATAATTTTATAAAATAAATATCTTAAATATTATTTTAGAAGAGAAAAAATTATTGAAAAAAATATATAATCCTAAACCATAAAAATATATTATTATTTATAAAAATAAATTCTTGAAAAATATTTAATGAGTAAATATTTTAATTTTTTTACTATAAAAATAAATTTGTTGGAAATATTTAATAAATAATTAATTTTTTCCTATAAAAATAATTTTGTGGGAAATATTTAATGGATAATTAATTTTTTTCACTCAAAAATAAATTTATGAAAAATATTCAATGGATAATTAATTTTTTTTCCTATAAAAATAAATCTGTGGGAATTATTTAATGGATAGTTAATTTTTTCCCATAAAAATTAATTTGTGGGAAATATTCAATGGATAATTATTTTTTTTTTCATAAAGATAAATTTGTGGGAAATATTTAATGGATAATTAAGTTTTTCCCATAAAAATAAATTTGTGGGAAATGTTCAATGGATAATTATTTATTTTTTCCATAAAAATAAATTTGTGGGAAATATTTAATGGATAATTGACTTTTTTTCCATAAAAATAATTTTGTGGGAAATATTTTATGGGTAAATAGTTTTATTTTTGTAGTGGTATTCTAACCCAAAACTGACATAGTTCATTGCTTTATTTATTGTAATTTCTACAGAGATCCAAAGATATTGATTCTGGTTGCAGATTAAAATAGACACGTGCAGCTTTAAGCCAAAATTTTAGACAAGAATTGAAGCTTCCACGCATGTTTGAAGTTGGCACGAGTGCAGCTCAAGTTCAGCTCACGCGTCTCATGAGTCTCTTGTGATTAAATTGGGCTCCAGAATTCAATTGATCTCTGATTTGAATGAAACTTGATTTGATGATTAGATAACTTAATGGGCTTCAATTGGGCACCAAAATCACTTAATTTGGACCTGATTTGAATTTTACATAAATTTATGAAGTGGGGTTCACCAGGCCGGATTGGCCCAGTGAACATGTTCGAGTAATTTAATTGTAGAGAACGCGCCAAAACTCCAAATAAAGCAAGAACGGTGGCTTTTCAAAGCTAAGACGTAGAGCTTTCTGGAGGATTTTGAATCGTCGAATTTGGATTTGAAACGAAGAAACTGCGCGCATTTTAATTTGACTGAAGTGCGAAAAGCGTGAGCTGACGTGTCTCTTGTAATTCTATTTCATTGTAATTTGATTAGCTACATCCATGTGTATTGTAATAAGTTGTGTAGGAGTATATATAGTTAAAACTCAGATCTAAAACGGGAGTTTGTGAGTTGTGAAGTTGAATCATAATTTCAGATCTGAATGCAAAGAGTTTCGTTTTCTCTCAATTCTCTCACGCGGCCATGGCTCATTCATCTTTCTCTTGTTCGCGCATCTTGTTCTTCCATTTGTGTATGTTTCCACTTTACTTCCTCCATGATTCTTCTTGCGTTTGATCTGTGTTGTGTTCTGCTCCATCTCTTTTAATGCTTTCTTTAAGTTCTTGAATGCTTTAGTGTAGATTTAATCGAACGAATTCCTTGGATAAGCCACCAATAGCTCACAATACTTAGTTTTTGATCCTTAACTTTGTTTAGTGTGTGGAAACTCTAGCGGTTGCATTGTTGAAGCATACAAATGGTTATGGTGATTTCTTGATTTCTGAAATTAGGGTTTCACAATGTTGAGATCACTCAAAGGCTAAGATTGGATTTGAGCCAAGTGCGCATGTTCATGGAGTGACTTCGTTGCTTTCTTTACATCCTTTCCTTTAAATGTTTTGATTTTACATGCTTTAATTGTTAGAATAGATTACTGTTTTCTTTAGGTAGTGATCAGTATTGCTTTGTTAGATTAGGATTTAAATGCCTTGCCACTTTTATGATTTCATGCATTAGTGTAGTGTAGTTTTAGGTGATTTTCATCCATTTCCAAGCACTTTAATTGCCATAAACCCTCCTGAAAAATCAGAAAAACCAAAAACATTCATTGGTGCATTCCTTCATTTATCCATATCTTTCATTTGCTACTGATTTGAAGTTGTTCTGGAATTAGCAAAAAACTTAGCCAGTTTTGAGCCAAAACGCACCAAAACCATAGTCATTCGGTCATCTCCCATTTAGAAAACCCAAAACCCAAAAATAACCACATTTCCCTCGACCAACCCTATATTCCAGTCTACTCTAGGAGTTTTGACCGAACAAAAGTCATTGGTTTGAGTTCTGACCGAGAACACCCCATTT
Organism: Macrotyloma uniflorum; assembly: GCA_016859785.1. NCBI lineage: Eukaryota > Viridiplantae > Streptophyta > Magnoliopsida > Fabales > Fabaceae > Macrotyloma > Macrotyloma uniflorum. The sequence goes on along the minus strand of BDMB01000094.1, from coordinate 2,891 downwards.
CTGGCTAGTTTTGGCTAGTTTTTTACTCGGTCAGGCAGAGATTTTGAATTTTGACTTAGCCATTGTCACTTTTGCTCGACCAAGAATTTTACAGCATCCATCTATCATTCATTAGACCATTTTTGCTCGGCCAGATTTTTAAAAATCAAAAACAGTTTCATTTTGACCGAAAGGTGTGCCACTTGGTGCACCAAAAACTTAGCCAAATTTTTGACACTCGGTCAACTTCATTTTCTGTACATATTTTCTCGGTCTTGTCTTTGTTAAAGTTGTTTGTTTTTGTGTTTACTAACATTCTGTGCAGCTGTTTCACCGTTTTGACCACTTTCAAATTTTGACCAAGGTAAGTCTACCAAACTTAGCCATTTTTGTGACTCTCGGCCAACTCATATTTCTGTCCATATTTTCTGCACCAATATTTTTACCACTGCATTCATACACCACTTAAATCATATTGGATCATTGTTGGTGCATAAATTCATCCATTTCATTGCACTTGACCGAGAGCACCTTCATTTAGCCTTGTGTTGATTTTGGTTTTCGTCATTTTTGTGAAATCTATATTGTTTTGCATATTTGATTCTATTCTGCATTCTGTTTTCCATTCATTTGCATTGCATTTAGTACTTTAACCCCATTTAGGATCATTTGTAGTTTTATTTTGTTTTTAGGTTGCATTACATACATTCATTCCCCATTGAATCACTCATTTCTCATTCATCTATACTCATTACTTCCCTGGATTGATATCTTGGTTCCCACTATACTACATTACTTTGTTTTAGGGGAATCATTCTTTTGTAAGAGCGCACTACGACAAAAGCGTCTCTTCAGTGAGACGTATCATAGTAAACGTCAAAGGATCTACCGATGTCCGGGATGATTAAATCTGGAGAACTGGTCAACCGTTGCTTCAATTTTTGAAATTTGTTCACACCTATTGGTCCACAAAAACGATTTATTTCTCCAGGTTAGCTATGTCAAAGGGGTTACTATTTCTGGAGAAGCCTTCAATGAACCTTCCATAATAGCCTATCAATCCCACAAAGCTTTTGATCTCAGATATCGTCTGGGGGTGCTCCCACTAGAGTACTACTTCCACCTTAGAAGGGTCTACTGAGATCCCTCTTGCTGACACCACATGCCCCAAAAATTTCACTTCTGTCATCCGAAACTCACACTTAAACAGTCTAGCATACAGCTATTTCTTTCGCAAGATGTCCAAAATTGTCCTCAAGAGTGTGGGAGTAGATGGGTATACTATTTATGTAAGCCACCATGAACTTGTCCAAGAAGAGTCTGAAAATCTAGTGTATGTAGTCCACAAACACAACTAATGCATTCATCACTCTGAATAGTATGACCGCATACTCATAGTGACCGTACCGAGACTTGAAAGTTGGCTTCTGCACATCCTCGGCTTTCACCAAAATCTGATGAATCCCCAACCTTAAGTCAATCTTGGAAAAACACCGCAGCCCCATATAGTTGATCCATCAAGTCATCAATCTTGGGCGATGGATACTTATTCTTGATGGTTAATTCGTTTAGTTTTCTATGGCCTACACATAGTCTGGAACCTCTATCCTTCTTCTTCATCAACAATACAAGTGTTCTCCTAGGCGATACGCTCGATTTGACAAACTGTTTATCCAATAACTCTCTTTTATCGGCTACTTCAAATCCACCAACCCTACCAGAGTCGTCTGATAAGAGTCAATTGTCATCGATCCTGCTCTTGGCACTAGATCTATAGAAAACTCCACCTCTCCCCTGGTTGGTAGTCTTAGAACTTCATCAGGGAACATATCCATGTACTCTTGGGCCACTAGTATCTCCACTTCCTAGTTCACTTCATTCACCTCTGTATGCGTCGAGATCACATAACATTGGGCACCCTCTTTCACCTCTCGTAACACTTGTTCAGTTGAAGCTAGATCCACCTCTCTTGGATTTGGAAATATCAACCTCTTTTGTCCCCCCATATATAAGGACTCAGCTGGTAGTCAGTCCATCCCTAAGATCACATCCTAATTCTTCAAAGGAAGAACAAATCAGATTCACCTTTCACTTATATCCTTCGACCTCTACAGAACAACTAGTACACGATTTTGGAAGCAACCACCAGACCCAATGCTAGTGTAGAAACAAGCAAGTCAACTTGAAGCTCCTTGGCTGGTAGGCTCAAGGCATCCCCATAATAATCAGACTCAAAGGAGTGTGTCACCTCTGGATCATATAAGGCCCTTATAATTGTACGAGCTAGAGAACACGAACCTTGCACTAGGTTGTCGGATTCAACGGCCTCCCCCCGTGATGGTGGAAACTTTTTCGATCGCCTTTGGTCCGCTACTACTACCCCCCTTTCTAGGTCTGTTGGTAATTCTTAAATGAAGCTGCACTGAATCTCTCTCTACAATCCTGAGCCATGTTGATGACTTTCTGACATACATAACATTTCTTGTGCATAGGGCCTTCATTACACTGACAATGTGGTGAGGACCCCTACATCTAAAGCACCGGACCTTCGATGGAGAACGACGGGTGGGACTGCTTTCCTTGCATTATTGAGGCTTGACATGAGGCTTCTGCTGATTTGTCTTTGTCTTTCCACTGGATGATCCTCCACTAGGTCTGTGAATGGGAGTGGAATATGTGGTGGAGGAGGGGGTGGTTTCAGTGGGAAGAACTATAATTGGAAAGATTAATAAATATTATAAATTCTAAGCAGCCAAAAGAGGGTGACGAAGATAAATAGTTATGGAAGAGTGAAGAGCTGGGAAGTTACTTTATACATTCTACATATAATCTTATTTGGGAGGGTTTACCACAAGACCAAAACTTGTAGGAGGAGGATAGAGAATTCTTTACAAGGCTATGGAAGATTAAAG